>JAIOTZ010000310.1:0-64073 GCA_023374045.1 Limonium bicolor
CATGAAATAGTTATACACTATAACTATAACGACATAAAATACTAAGGTTAGTATAGGACCTTGGTTTGATAAATAAACCCTAGTGAAGTATCATAAGTGTATAACGCGAGGTTTCGTGCTCTAATGTAAACCGAGAATTAACTCACACAACGAGTAAGGGGTTTATAAATATTAATAACGATATTTTAACTAGTAACAATGTTAAGTTGGGGGACATAGTACTAGGATTTCAAACGTTATTCGGAAATACCGAATTGTGCTGTCACATGGATTGACGCTTAGTGTTCCTCGTATTACTAGATCGCATTCCCGACGTACGCGCTCGAAAGCTCTAGTGGTCTGCACTGCACGAATCTAGTCAACGGTGTACGGTATGTAAAGGGATTTGATCCGAGTTGTCCTGAGGAATTCCTCGGGCTCGGATTTGTTTGATAAATAACTTGTGTGAATGTATGTATGTGATGTATGCATGTGATGTATGTGTACGATGTGTAGTTATGTTCATTGCATTATTTATTTATGCACGAACGTCCTACGGGACTAATATTACGTCGACTATAGATCGACTTATATAAAACTACATATGCGAAATGTGTGATTGTGACCACTGTTGATTGACTTAATACGCTAAGTATTACAAGTATGTAGTTATAACCTAAGTAAAATACTTAGGAACGGGACACGACATTGTCGGTCCCTAGAGCCTTGACTCGAATGTGAATGTTTACCTAGATAATTCTAGGCATGCGTAAGACCCATAGGGCAGCCAACAAATTAAGTGATGTACTCCACAACTAAAACTGTAACTGACTATCTAACTAACAAAGCTAACAGTGGAGTGTAAATGTAAGTGATGATGTACCTTAATCCAGACAGTCATTGGCTGCTGGTCGCGCGTAGAGATCTCTTGGGTTATCCCGTATCGGGTTTTCCCTAGTAAATCCTGATCGAGCCTAGATAGATCGTCAGGCGGAGTGTGCTACCGTTGGCACCAGGCCCTTGGCCACCTAAATGGACGCCTTTACAAAGGCAAAGTGAATAAGTCCCAGAGTCTTCGGATGATCAGGGCAGTGAGCACCTTTGTGTGTACGTGGGACTACTGTCCAAGTGAATATATCTCGGGTTGTCCTAACTGACGCCCGACTGTGCTAACCTAAACAAACGATATGTGAAGGGCCGGAGGGCCGTGTGATGGACTATGTGATGATGTTAACATACGATGAATGAGTTCTCAATACCATTGTATTGTATGATGTATGACAGTAATGTGTGGATATATATATGACTGATTGGATTGGATGAATGATTATATAATCATGCATGTTGTTACAGTATTTATCATATTTGTAAAATGACAAAGCATGAAATCAACCTAATGTCAAGACGGTTAAAATGACAAGTGACCAATAGGGTCCAGATCCGGCATACTCAGCGTCTATCGCTGATACTACACTTATTGTGCAGGTTGCTGAACACGTTGAAGCCGAAGTGCGGGATTGGGTAGTTAGGACACTGTAAGGGTTGGATTATGTTTAGATGCTCACAGTAGTTGTGCTTTTGATACTTAGATAGAAATGTAGGTGGTATCTCGTTGTCACTGCGGATTGTATTTTTATGTTTAATTTTGTTAAGATGTTGTACTGCTACATCACTCGTATGGGCGAGTGGTGGCATGTAACACCCATGTGAGTTCTATTACCGTAATTACTTCCGCTGTGAGGCGCCTTTATTTCCTGTTCACGTGAGCGACTATTACGTAATTGTTATGTGGGGTGTTACAATTTTTTTTATTTACAAACTGGACACACTAAGTTTCTTTATTTGCACTCTCACCCCATCTTCTCGGTTTTGACAGTTTTTACTAACCGGAACCCGTTTTCCGGAATTTTCTCGTTTAATTAATTTTATTGGTTCTAAAGCTCCACTAATATTTATTAGTGACCATTTAGTTGACCAAAATTGTTACGAGTCTATTTGACCCGCTTAAAGTCACGTTTTCCCGGTTTCCTCGAAAAACGCGCTTTAAGGTTCGTTTATGCTTTTAACCCATTTTAAAGGTCCGTTTTCTTTGGGATTTGTTCCCTCATATTTATTTTAGTGTAATTAAGCCTTTAAAAATATAATTAGCCTAATTAATCACTGTTTTTAATTACAGGGTATTTCAAAACATTAATGATCATCTCCTTTGTTTCATCTTTCAGCCAATAAGCCAGAGTATTCTAAGTGTTAGCTTGGTAAGGTCCAATCTTCTGGAATGGGCGAGATTTCCCTTCTGTGCCTTAGAGCTATATGTTAGAAATTTTCTATTCGTGCTTCTGTCAATAAATCAAACAGTGGGTTCTGTTCCGAGTGTTAGTTCCTTGTGAGTATTCGTAGTATTATGGCACTAGAAGTGCATTTATTCGTATTCTGGGTTTCGTCGAATTTCGAGGGCAAAATTATTTTTAAGGGGGGTATGTTGTTATGCCCCAAATTTTTTTAATTTCTTTCTAATTCGCAAAGGGAGTTCTTATTGATTTCGGTCTTATAATAATGTTTTTATGACATTCTCCTAGTGTCAGTATGGTGGTTGGTGGAAGGAGGGTTAAAGTCGTCGTTTTTGTTTTATTGATAATTAAGGAGTTAGGAAGTTAATTTTTTTTTTTTATATTTCCTAACTTTCTTTTCTTATTATCTATTCACGCTCTTCTCCTTTCACGATAGTTTCCTCGCTTCCTCAACCCTCTCTCACTTTTCATATCTTCTTCCTCCCTTTGCTTCTCTTCCTTTTCATCAATCTCCTCCCTATAATCGATCGATGGAGATTTGCTAATGGAGTTTCGGTGTTGGTAGTCGGTCGATCGTCAAGTTTGATTTGTACATTTCGGTTCTCTTATCCGTTGAGTTTTCTTTTCTCCTTTATGATTTTGATTTTGTATTTGGGAATGGTTCAATTCAAGGGATTGTCGTTCGAGTGGGAATTCGAGGAAGGCGTTTCGTAGAGTCCGCAGAGATCGCTTAGCTTCGGATGTGAGGTAGGTGGTGAATGGATTCGGGTGGGTATGTTCACCCACGGGGGTTCCGTTTCGGTTTCTGTATATGCATTCTTTGACTCTCTGATTGGTGATGTTTCTTGGCTGATTTTGATGTGCATTTGATGTGTTAAAACCCCGTGGATGTATGTTTTCGGTTGGCTATTTTGATACTATAAGTTATGTATGTTTTGTGGGGGATTTATTTGGTTCTGGCTGTTTTCCGCAATCGATTTTGCAGTTTTCGCAGTGTCCAAACATCTGTCCGAACATTGAAGTTCGGACATCATGCGCGGGTAGATTTTCGGACTCTCGGCGTATGTCCGAACATGCAAGATCGGACGCATGTTCGGACCTGCCTTTGTTTTTGCATAACTTCTTCGTCTGAGCTCCATTTTGAGTGCCGTTTACGGCGTTGGATTCCTATTTTCGAGTAATATCTGTTTTTATATGCTATATCACATGTATATGTGTACTTTGGTTTGAAAATCTTCAATAATCCTTGGACCTCTAATTTGCTCTCAAAATGAGTTTCAACTTTTGACTTTGGTTTTGACTTTCATATTTCATTGGTCTTGGCTTAAAACTTCTGTTCCAGCTTGTGAATTCTGTTTTTGATTGTATTAAACCTTGGGCTTGGGTGTTAGCGCTCAGCAACACCCCCTGTTCTGTTTCCTTAAGCTTCTACTTTCTACTCTGGTCTGATAAAGAATTCCATTTTGTTCTGTATAAGGCTTTGATCTGCTCTGAAAGCTTCTGTTTTGGGACCTAGTATCTCTAGATATGAACCTTGGATGACTGGTTTAGCTATCTCGTAGCGCGTTATGTAGGACGTCCTTCTGTTTCACGGGTGGTATCCCCGTTCTGTTCACAGGTTCCCACCTGTTCTGTTTATGAGTGAGGTTTCCTCGTTCTGTTCACGGGTTGTTTACCCGTTCTGTCTGTATGCTTTGAATGCTAGTGTCCCACTTCTGTTCGTGTTCTGTTCGGCTTCTGTCTGTTCTCTCTGCTTTTGTATTTGACAGACTGTTGTGTGCTTTCTGTCCTTTGAACGCCTCTGTTTGTTTGTACTGCTTCCGTTGGCTCTGTCTGTTTGTTTTCAAACTCAGATAGGCTGCTGTGTGCCTCCTGTCTGTTTAGGATTTCTGATTTGCAAAGTGCTCTACTTGTCTGCTCTCTATCTGTATTTGATTTGACACGGTCTGCTGTGTGCTTACCATCTTCTACTAAGTTCTAGATTTTGCTAAGCTTCTTATTGTGTTTAAGCTTTTGAGTTTGTTAAGCTTCTGATTTCGTCAAGCTTTCAGCTTCAGTTTACCTTCTGCTATTAAGTGTATGTTTGACCACCGCTTAGCTCCTTGTGTTTTGGACTTCAGTCTATTTGAAGACTTCCGCTTTGTCTATGATTTTTCTCTGGCTAAGCACTTTCGTATATGTATATATATGTATGTTCAGTATCTGTTTTGAGCATGCTCAGCTGATGAAGTTTATCACCTGCTGAGCTATAGTTTGGCTCACCCCTATTTCCGTCTGATTTGCAGGTTTTAGTTTGTGCGTGAAGATTCAGCTTTTCCTTTTCATTTTGGCATTCGAGTTTTGTATTCAGCTTGATTGGCCATGGTGCCCAGTTGTATTTAGATATGCTTTGTATTTCAGTTTGGCTTCCGCCTGTGTATTGTAAAGACATGTTGTAATCGTTTATTTGGTAATATATGAGCATTAGTTCTGTTTTGGGGTTTCGATAGTGTGGCCTTGTGTGTCTTAGGTAATAAGTGCGCGGCGTGTAACGGTCTCTCAACGAGGGTGGTTTTGGGGTCGTTACAACATCTAACCCTTGTTGAATATAAAAACCATTAAAAAGAAGTTACCTAAAGACTGAGTGAAGAAAAGAATAATACTAAACTAAATATCATTGATTCTTAAATATTTAGAATATTGAGCATCTAGTGGAAAATTGAGAGTTACTTAAAGATTGGGAATTCATGTTTATTTGGAAGTCTAACGTTATACCTGTATAAAATTTTAGAAGTCACACTAAGAGTGATATTAAGGAAAAGCCACTATTATCTAAGAGAGTACTAAGATTTAATGATCAGAGGAATACTTACATAGAGCAAACCTTAAGAAAAATAATTATCAAGAGCGAGTGAGTTTTCACTAGACTAACTCATTTGACTTAAAAATTTATATATAGAGTTCCTACCTTGAAAAATCAATTTTAAGATAAAGAAATCAGCTTTTGGACCTATACTTTAATTAATAAGAACTTTCTAAAAATCAACCTCGTGGGAAATTATATAAGTATATATAAGTAAATTTTATGAAGTAAATACTTAATGACCGTCTAAAATACTATGGTTGATTATAAAAAAAAACAATTTGAAACTGAAAAAGTCACAGAATATATATATATTTATTTTTATTTTTTTATATAAAGGAACCTCATGAAACTAATTTAAAAGGTATGTAATATGAATTTTTAACGTATGGTTGGCTAATAAACCTTTGAATATAATTTTAAAAGACTATCTACGATTATTATATGATATGGAATTTATTTTAAATTACTCAAATATGTTACACCTGCTTTATAGCTTGATTAATATAATTGATATGTTAAAATAACATAAATGGCATATTTACGTACCTTAGGTTATAAATTCGGTACAAGGTTTCATGAAAAATTTAGTTGCATTGAAATTTTTTTTTATATACGGTATGATACTATTTTAAATAAGTTCTTGAATTTTCAAGCCATGACAACTAAGAGACTTTAGGTTATAAAATGCTTCTAGAGATAGCATTTGAATAATAACATTACATTATAATGGAATTTTTCTTTTATGAATTAATACTTTACAAATCACATAATTTAAGATTTTGATACTTATTACATTCAATATCTAAATGAAAAAAGAGTGAACTAAAATGTTATTTTTGTAATATATAAATATAACCTATGTTTCATTTTCAAAACTTAACCTACTATATGAATGGTGAATTCTAAACTTTGTTTTTGCCAATAGAGAGGCAAAGTGAGTTAGGAAAATGAGTTGGGAACACTAAAAGATTTAATTACAATCAAGCCAGAATAACAACGAGTGATATTGTGCATCAGATAATGAACCAAAAGTAAAAATTCAAACTTCACGTAATGTCTTAAATAAAGAAAAGTATGAGTAACAAACAGTAAACTTTAAATGATGAGTGCTAAACCAAAAAGGTTATGTCCAATAAAACAACCATGATTGAAATAAATACTATGTTGACTATCTAGTCAATTAACCCGTAAAGCATATTTAACAAGAGTGACCAACTGAATTTTGAGATGATGGTTAGACCATGTGTACACAAATGCAGACACATAACAATCAAGAAATACATACATATACAACGATCATGGATAAAATCAACAATGCAATTAAAGTCACAACAAAGCTTGATAATAAGGTGTTGAATTCCTGGAATGTGGTGTTTGAAATAAACATCAAGTAATTTAAGAAAACAAAAACTAAATGTTTGGAAGTTTAGTATGGTCCATGCATATTGTTGTGATTGGTTTTCGAAACAACCTTGTTGGATAATGTATCCTGAGTGGTGGTTAATGACATTTACATCTTGCATCAACTGGATGCTAATTATGAGACATTTCGGTTTGGTAATGGTTGATCTTGAGTGGAATGGATCCTTATTTAAGGATGAGGAATGATGGAATGGAAATTGTGATTGGAATTGTTATTAGATGAATATCCTTGAGTGGTTTGATTATTTGATATGCATTTTAGAGCTGGTAATATAACTTGGTGCTTAGTTTACCCGCACACCTGAAAGGGTGTGAGTAGTTGGTAGATAATTTTAAACTTCGGGACGAAGTTTCTTTTAAGGGGGATCTACTGAAATACCCCTAAATTAATCCAAATTAATTTAGGGGATTTCTTTTATTAAAACCCGTGGAATTTGGAAATGGGAATGTATGGAATAAAGAATTGGTATGGAAGTTGGTTAGCACACTGAAGCGGTGTGAGTAACTGTTAGTTGATTCTAAACTTCGGGTCGAAGTTTCTTTTATGGGGGATCTACTGAAATACCCCTAAATTAATTTAGGGGATTTCTTTTATAAAAACCCTAAATAATATTATTAAACACTAAATTAGTATATGGTATTATGTAAAAATTATTTAGGGGACTTCTTATATTAAATTCTAAATAATAATACAATTTAATTTACTTTATTATATGGTATTATGAATTTAATAACAAGATTTATAAGTCAATAAAACTTGGAAAAATTCCTAGACACTCCAATTATATTATAAAGATTTTAGAAATATTTGGAGCATTAATTTGAAGCATAAAGGTCAATATAAAATTCTAGAAACCCTAAAGCTTCTTAAGCCTTGCTAGGGTTGACTTTTTGAGAATGGTCAAATCAGCCCATGAAACCTATACCAATAAATAGGTTATGGAAAACCATGAAGATCGATAAAAAGAACGTAAAAAACGGATCAACCTAGCCAAATTTATGATAGAATGAAGTTTAGAGCCAAAATTTTGAAATGTGCCACGTGTCAAGACCACACGGGTCACCGGTACTTAGCATAAAAATCGCTAAGTTCCACTAGTATTTTGTCCTAACTTGTGACGGCCGTATCTCACTCATCCTTTCGAATTTTTGAGTGTCGTCTTCTTCATTATTTTCTCCTTAATCTCCTCTTTACAACTATAACTCACACATAACCTAACTCTTCCTACATCCACCAGAAAATGGATCCAAATTTGCGTCCTTGCAAAGCCAAAACCCAGATTTCCAGTTTTCACCGAATTCAGGTAAACTTCGTCTTGCCATAACTTCTTCGTTTCTCAGCCAAAATTAGTGTTCTTTAGCTTGTTTTGAAGATCTCTAATCCCTCTAAAACTTTCGTGTTGATGACCAAGGCTGGTTCGTAATCGTTTGGAAGATATAGGCGCCTAAAGTTCCCGACTTGTCACCACATAAAATCATAGGAAACCGCAAGGTATAAACTCGTGACTTTCAGCTTAGATTTTTTCTTGTGTGTTGCGAATTGGGTTTAGTTCTTGTTATCAATCTGTAGAGCTACATCTCCTCTTTCAATGGAGCCCAATAAGACGGACTAACTCGATCTGTGCTGTGAATTATAGAACTGCAAAGATCGATCCTCGACAACTCGTAAAGTTCAAATTTTTCAGAACATCGAATTCGATTTCCCCCGTTGTTGCAATTCCAGTGAGCTTTCCTTCCAATTCTTCTGATGTTGCTAATCTATTTTACATTTTTGACCAAACCCACGTATCAATTTAGTCTATTGCATACTGTATTGGAAGAATTTGTTAGATTGAAAACCGAAACAGACACAAACCCTAAACCGAGTTACCCAAAATCGAAATCCCAGTGCGCTGCACGATAGCAAGCGAAATTGGTACCAATAGGATCGCAATTAAATTTCGGATTCAATGAAACAAAAATCAGTCAATTTGGTTCTGTGAGTTGAGAGAAATCAGCAAATTAGTACTCGAGTCGTGGTTTGGGTTGCTGTAGAACTCGTGCGATGTCAGCCGTCCGATTGTAGTTAAAAGGAGCGGACGGCCGAGATTAGATCTGGGGAGTTTAAGTTGGTTATCAATTATAATATTTCCAAAATTAAACCCTAACTTGTTGAATTTATTTAAATACCTTCCCGAATGTATTTTGACTTGAAATCTTAACCATAGATTCCTTATAAAATCTAGTTTATTTTGATGTAAATTAATATGGTTTTGGAGTTTTTAAACGTAAGTTATGATTTTTGCAAGTTACGGGTATTATGGAATTATTTGGTTAAATATATTTTTATAAAAAGATATTTTTATGAAATAAAAATTTTATAATATGTATAAAATGTTATAGTTACTACATATTAAATTTGGGAATTTTTGGACAAGGGTAAGTGGGTCTAAAAATTGTGTTTATGAAATTTTCATAAGATTATCTTATAATATATGGTTTTTAATGTAACAAAATTAATGTATAGTTTATTAATAAACTTTATAGGGTGGGATAATTTGGTAAGACTAAATTAACATTTAATAACAGTACGTTAATGAATATTTTGGGTATAAAATTTTAAGTGAAGTAAAAATTATATATATATATATATATATATATATATTTACGTGAGAGGAGTAAAATAGAAACTTATGTTGAATCAAGGAATTTCACTAGTCTACATTTTTAGTTATTATATAATGTGGAAGTTAATATAGTTAATTGAAGCTAGGGGAAATACTTTATTTTACAAACCATATATTGGATGTGGATTTGTGTAAAAGTTAATAGAGATAATTAAATACAATAAAACTACATAAAGGATGTTTTGAATAAATCCTAATATATATATATATATATATACATTAAACATAAATAAAAGAAATGAAATACCTTATAGAAAATATAATACGAAGGAATAAATAAGTTATACTAAACCCCTACATAATACTAATGAAAGAATATTATATGAGATGGTATTAAATTGGGGTTATGAAATTGAGTTTTGAGTTACCTTCAAATTTCTAGGATTTAAATAAATCATAATTAAATACATATATAATATTATTTGTCAGTGACAAGAATGTAAATTTGTAATTGGGTTAAGTAATAAATAAGTTAAGACTTAGGAAAAATTTGTAATTTGATTACATAAAGTGTTACACAAATAGATCTTAATATATAGTTAATAATAAAATAAATGAAATTGTTTTACATCTGAATGTGAAGTGGATTCATAAGGCTAAATTTAATCATTTCATAACATTTATAATAGTGAGTAATTACTTAATGTTTTAAGGTAAAATCATTAAAAGGGTTAAGATATAAAACTAAGTTAAATATGACTAGGGAGATAATCTAGATAATAATCTTTAAGTTTCTTAGAACTAGATAAGCCATATAAAATACATTTATAACATTAACTACCAATATTTAGAATGTGAGTTTATAAATAAGTGTTGTAGTTAATAGCTAGAACTTGTAAAAAGGTTTGTAAATATAAATTAGATATTTAAAACTTTAAATCTTTAATCGGACGGAACTAAGTTACATAAGATATTATTTGATATTCTTTACGGTAATGGGAAATATTGATATGTTATTTTGAATTAAAATATGAGAATTTTCAGAATAGATGATCTTATTAAATAATTGGCAATTTCACTTATGAATGGGGATTTAATTCTTTGATAAATTTTACCTTATGTTAAGATATAATGTTTATCCTAACACATAATAAAGGGAAATAATTTATTACGTTACTCCTTTGAAACCTTAGGTTTTGTAAATAATTTAAAACGTATTTAAGACTTAAGTTTATTGAGGTTTAGTATAAAAGGATTATACATAGTCTATGGAGGGAATGTGTGTAAAAATAAAACATTTAGGAAATTAAATGTATGCAAGGATACATAAAAGGTTATCTTAAAACACCTTATTATATAGTTAATGATAAAGTAAATAATATATCTTGTGAATACTAAATGTAAGAGTTCGATAAGTCTAAGTTAATAATAATATAGTTATTTCAATATGAGAGGTAATTCAACATCTTATGACAAGATTATTAGACGGTTATAATAGAAAGTCATTTTGAACTAAGGATACGATAATTGAGTTTAGTGGCTCAATTAAGTTATAATAAAATGTATCTACAACACTATGATTCCAATATACAAGATGTAAATCTTAATTAAGTTAAGGGGAAACTTAATCATGATGGTTTATTTGGTAATATTGATAAAGTACATAATCATTACATTGTGAATTAATAGTATAGTATTCTAAGATAAACCTATTACAGGTCATAAGACGTTGTTTATTCTAAAGTAAGAGTAAAAGTATTGAGCTTAAGAATTGTAATTGGAATTCTAAGATTGATTGAATAACATATAATGCACTTATGTTATAAAGGTCTTTAATGTGAGAATTATGGTTAAGTATGGATAAAGTTGATAAGAGGGGAACAATTAACAAGTGTTAATATAATACATTCCTTGGTCTTACAACCTTGAGTTATACAACATTCTAAGACAAGTCAAAGGTTATACATAACATTTAAGTGAGGGCTTAAAAGACAATTGGGACTTAGAAATAAGAGTGAGGAGTTTATTTAAGCTTAAAGTAGGCTACAAGTGATTGATGATAGACTACCTTTAATATTCTTCAGAGTACTGTTGATTGTTTGCGCAAGTTGACTAGAACTGCTACAACATTATCCAGTTACGATTTCTCGTACTCAACTACTATTGCTAACAGACTTAAGGAGACATTTTGGAAAACGATAATTTACCTTGAATGAATTTCAAAAGGAATCTGTTTGGGTGACTAACTGAGCTTGATGTAACTAACTAAGCCTATATGTGAAATTTCCATGGTTATTGGTTCCTCATATCTAGTTGTTTCACTAGATATTAACTGCCTAGGGTTTACGCTTCTGCACTCTGTAGGACTGAGTGTTTTGGTATTGCTCTGGTGCAGTTAATGATCTAGTGGGATAACTGGGAATATAGGAAAATATCTGGTATTGGTAAATTCTTCCTTTGGACTATGGGTATTATTTCATCCATGAGTCGAGTTTGATCAGCCTTATTGGGAATGGATTCTTTCTATTAGATATTAATTGCTGAGGGTTTACCCCTCTGCACTCTGTAGGACTGAGTGTTTTGGTATTGCCCTTGTGCAGTTAATAATCTAGTGGGAATATGGGAAAATGTCAATCTTGGTACTGAGTATGGATTATTTCTATTAAGTGGTGCTCACACTTTTCACCGATGACTGAGAACGGGTCGGTGACAGCGGAGGTCTGCTATACCTCGTCTATATGGACAACTGACAGCGGAGGTCTGTTTACCTCGTCCTTTGGACAACTGACTGGCGGCACTCTTGAGTATATTTTGTCTATGGGAATCAGCTTTCTGAAATGGTGGAGACATAAACTGTCTACCACGGGTTATGGGTATTCATATCATTCCTAGTCCTTTGTGACTACCTGAGTCTTTCTCTTCTTAACCAGAATTAGTTCTAACATCAATAATGGATGCTTACTAACTATATGGTGTGACTTCTGAAGTGGTTGACTTGGTTTATAAGTTCTTTGTCTCTATCCTTACCTTGTTCTCTTTTCTCTATGATTGATTGTTTTGAGGTGCCTCCTTTCCCTGTTTTACTTTCAAGAGTTTGATTTCAAGTTACTGTTTATTTTGAAGAGTTATGTTTTAAATATTGTTTTGGAGAATT
This sequence comes from Limonium bicolor, assembly GCA_023374045.1. Taxonomy (NCBI): domain Eukaryota; kingdom Viridiplantae; phylum Streptophyta; class Magnoliopsida; order Caryophyllales; family Plumbaginaceae; genus Limonium; species Limonium bicolor. The sequence continues at coordinate 12,295 of JAIOTZ010000310.1, forward strand.
GCACCAGTTCCATTCCAGGGAACTGACTCACCCCTCCTAGGGTAGGCTGCTTGGTTTCATCTTGCAAGTACGAATTGTTTATACAGGTGGCCACGAAGAGCATGAGTGATTGGGATGGGAATTAGGAATTGTGGAGAGTTATTTTGTTTACGTTGTTTTCTTGAGTTCAGACCGTAACTTAGATAATTGCAATGGTTGTAATTGGTGAGGTTGGTACCGGGTGTTTGGAACCCGATGGTCTGTAATCGCCTTAGTATTTTAATTCCGCTGTAAATACGTTAAATAGGGGCGTTACAATAATGTTTTTCCTTAGACTTCTAAGTGGTGTTTCTTAACTATGATAGCAACTATCCCAAGATGTTTCCTCATCACCAACAACGTCATCCCCCAAGCATCTTCCACCATCCAAAATTCCTTTTATACAACTACTTGAATTTTCTCCACAAGTTTATACCTCCTCCTTACAGGACATTATTTTTCTCCTTGTTTACCGGTATTTGCATTAGTCCTTAACACAATTTCTCCATGTCTTTGGTGCATCCCAAAACACTCATTCGATTCCTTAATCCTCCAAGATAGTGCCTAAGTCATTTTAACACTCAAGAATTCCTTTAATCATTTTCTTTCACTAATAGAACACTTAGTCATTTCTTAACACTTCCTAGTTCACCAAAGCTCATTTAGAACACTTAGAACATCCTGTACATTATCCAAATTTTGACATGGGTTCAACTAGCACATGGTTACACCAAAACACATTGCTTTCACCATTACACACCCAAGAACACTTAAATCCTTAAAGAACATTCTCACACACAAACTTCACCCAAATTACACTACATCATAATATAGTGCATAATTTAAACTGCTTGGCACTTAGGCCATTAAATTGCATAAACCTTAAACACTGAATTTCCACATTTAAATGCCTTCAACCTGCAAATACACACAACAATGCTCCCATGTCTTTTTAGTCCACCTTGTGCATAGTTTTCTATCTCATTTCCCATTGGCTCTTCAGGTTATTTATTAAGCAAATATAGCTCAATTCCCTAGTACACAAAACTACATTAAGAGAGGTCATTTACCTCTTTGTTTTCCAAGTTTTCTCACTTGTTTTCTCTTGTTCTTTCTTGATTGAAAATCAGCAAGGGCTTTTATTACTTGTCAAACTTCTAACCAATATACATATAAGGGTAATGAGCATTAAGTTTCATACTTAAACTCACATATAAACCCTAAATTCACATATATGTATTGAAACACTTAAATTGGTGCTTACCTTTGGAATTTGAAAGAGAACTTGAATAAGTGGCAAGATAGGACTCCTCCTAGTCCCTTGAAGTTTGAATTAAGCTAAGAAGAGAGCAAGGTAATTCACCATTAAGGGATGAATTTTCGGTTATACACAAAAATGGAGGGAAACATGGTTTTTCTTTGATTTTCCTTACCTTGAAGCAAAGGAGAATGACAAGGCATGGAAAGATGAGCTCAAGCTCCTTCAATGGAGATTATTCATGGCACCAAAATGGAGTTCTTGAAGATTTGAAAAGATAGAAGTGTAGAGCTTGGTCTAACTAAGACAAATATGGTCTTAGAATTTAATTTGGAGCATGGGGTTGGATTTGGCAAGGAAATGAAGATGGAGAAGAGAGGTTGCTGTAGCAAATTGTTTTTGAAGAAGGAAGGAAGAAGGTGAAGATGGTGGGGATGAGAGAATTGAAGAGAATGAGGTGAGAGAGTATACTTTAGGAGATATTATGTTATAAAGGTGTTTTTCTCTTTCTACTTACTTTTCCTTCTTCCCTTTAATTAACTAGCACATGGTGGTGAGTCACCACATAGAAAACCGGCCCCCTTTTGTATAATGGGATATTTATGGTCTTTGTTGACCAATTAATTGACTTATGTTGACTTATGACATAAACTAGCACTATTTGGGCACTATTCACAAATTAAGGCACATAATTGTGAAATTTTTGATTTCCCATTGATTTAAACTTCCTAATGTGATACTAAGTAGTACACATGTTGATTAAAGAGTAATGATGGACATTTAGCCACTCAAAACCCATTTCCAAGACAATTTTTTTTTAAAATGTGCTTTAAGGCTCCTTAAAGCACATTTTGTGTTTTAACTTGTTCTCAAGCTTGGTTTTCTTTAGTAATTGATTTAAAATGTTCATTAACATGTTAATAAGGTCTAGAAATGACCTTCAAGTCTTATACAAAGTTACACCAAGTCTAGGACAAGTATTTGCCTAAATTGACTTTATGGTGTCTTCTTGTGTTCTCTTTGGTTTAATTGTGTACCAAGGTTTCTTAAGGACTTAATTAGCCTTATTAAATCATAACTGAATGTTATTAAGTCTTGGTAGGCTCTTTAGGTCCTAACCAAGCTCATTCCAAGCTTAGAGCATGTTTTGCTCAAACTACCTTAGTGGCACTTCACTGTGTTTACCATGGTTCAAGTTACTTAATAAAATTTCTAAGGCACTTTTTAGCCTTTATATACCATAGTCTAATATCTAAACAACATATCAAGGTTTGGGGAATTTCAATCTACCCCCCTTAAAAGAACTTCGTCCTCGAAGTTCACACTTCCAACGCATCATTGGATTAGAATACGGGGATTACTTGCAAAATAAAACTTCCATAGCCAAACATATTTTACATTACAACCTCGGACTTAACGGTCCGGGTAACATATCCACATCCATACATAACATAACATACTTATATGATAACCTCAGACTCAACGGTCCGGGTATCTTAACCCCATTGTACTTGCATAAAACCCTTAGACTCTTAGGTCTGGGTAACATAACAACATTTAGACACATAGGTACGGGTAACATAACAACTTTCGGAACTCAACCACATTAGGACTTAAGGTCAAAATAATATTTTTTTTTGCACATACCACACAACATGTCTTAGCATGTATAGCAACCAAAAATACCTTTTATATACACTGTTATCCTGTAGATTCCTTTGGGAGATCAAAACAATCACTTAAGTATAAGAAATTTCTTTATTTAAAGTATCTATCGAAGGTTTTGAAAATACCTATTGAAAATCCTTTTGAAACGCATACAACTCCAAGTCCAACTTATACTCTTTGTTTCTTTTTGTTAGCATTGTTATTTATGACCACTTATAGGGAGCTTCAAGAATCATCCAACCCTGATGTGATCAGCATCAGTGTTGGACTATCCTTCCACCCCAATTTGTGTTCGGCTTCCCTTGATCACATGCAAATCAAGTTTCGCCTCCCACTTCATTTTCAAGCATCAAGTAGTACACTCATTTCCAATTTCTATCTTTTTTTTGTCAATCTAGTCATAATCATTACATCTCCAAAGGAAAGAACTCCATCTATCAGTTATCTTCCAGATTCAACTTAGTTCAAGTTACCTAGGGAATTTAATTCTCACTAGGTTCTATGTCGGTATCATTCCTCTTTAAAAATCACAATACTATATATATATACATACTTTTATCAAGATACAATACACGATATTACATTTAATATTATACGAACATATATTGCCGGGGTTTAATTTCCTGGGAGTTTCTTTACTCCCTTATACTTGTACTCTCACACACAACTGTTAACAAATAAACATACTTATCACAATGGTATTCGCATCTTCTGTGCGCAATTACCACAATTAAACCATGAATGAATGCGTATGTTTATGTAACACATGCACCAATCATCCAAACAAATTATTTTGTGCTATGCATAACATACACTTGTACGGTAAAACACACTAAGCGGTTTTGCGCTCTACCCCCCTTAAAAGGGATTACGCCCACGTAATCAAACCCTGAACATTAGCTTAAAATGTTCTGTCGTCGTGAGGTATTTTAACTTCCACGCGGTCTATTATACAATGTGCTCTGGTTAGAGGATCTTAACCATATTGGCGGTTTAGTTCCTAAACCAAGAATTCTCATTGGAGTTTGCTTTAACTCTTAATTGGTTTTGGTTCTGGCCTGTGAGGCTTCTAGGCATTAATAATTAGCCATTCACTCATGTTCACAATGCACATTCAACACTTGAATCGCTGGCTCACTAGTTTCTGTTGTGCAACTCTGATAACTGTAGAAGTTAGTTTGCCTCATTCATTTCTTCAATGTACTGTACATCACTGATTCGTCACCTTTATCTTGTGAAGAGTGGTTTCTTAACCGATGCGTGGTATTTCTTGCTATGCGCGAATTCAGTGAGTTACAAACTTTCTATCCACTTCCATAATCATTTACTGTGTATACTGCTACGTATTTCACAATGATTAACTTGATTCCTTCCGACTTACTGTCGGTTGGGACTGAGCTACCACCTAATGTGTAGTGCTCTCTCGGTTATTTCCCACACTTGAGGTATATTCCATACTGCTATTTGGTATCCCGTGTTACTACAGTCACTTATTGCTAATCCCGCCTCCACATCTGGTCCCACACCGTGTTACTACGTGCTATGCCTTTCACATTCTCTTCAATTTTGATAAGCTTTGATGGCCAACAAGGAGCACACAGCTGCCACTTCCTTGCCTCAATTCACGTCGATGTTCCCCGGCAAACAAGGAGGATACCTACTTCATCGTGTTCCTCTTCACATGGCTGGCCTGACGCACAAGCAACACATATGCTTCGTTTTTTTATTCTCTTCAACCCAGCTGAAGAATGAAGAACATACATGCTCTATCTCCGGTTTCCTTCACGGGGCTCGGAAAAAAAGGAACAAACAATGCTCTGTGCCTCCCTCTTTCTCTTCACGGGCCTGCTCCAGCCCTTCTCTTCAGATCATAGGCGAACAAGGAATGTACGTGCTCCACCTCCTTCTTTCTCTCCAAGTTGCCGGTGAACAAGGCGTAGGCATGCTCCACTTCCCTCTTGATCTTCACGTCGCTGGCAAGCAAGGGAAGTATATGTTCATGTGTCATTCTCTTCTCTGACGGTAATCTTTAGAAGCCACTGGAGAACAGGAAACATAGTTTGATTTTGCAACCAAACTGGCGAGAAGGAGCCCACAAAGTCTGCTCCTGCTTCCTTCTTTTAAACTGCAATAAGGAACACTCCTTCGTTATCTTCACTGGCGACAAGGAACCCAGAGTCCCACCTCTCTTTCTCCCCGCTCCATCCCCTTTCATTCTCTGCAACTAAGGGACGCCGGAAAACAAGGAATATACATGCTTCTCCTCCGGTTCCCTTCCCCATCGAGCCATCTGACTAACGAAGAGCATCTACTCCACTTCTTCTGCTCACAAACAAACGAAGAGGAAGCTCTGCGCCTTCTTCACGTTGGCGAAACAAGTTGACGCCGCTGAATACAACCCAACTGGTTCAGATCCTCAGGGTGGGATATAGTCTCTTCCAGAGCAGGTTGCACTCGCCTTCTTTCATGAGCAAAGGCTTATATGTACAGAGTTGACACACAAGCCCACGTCGATTTTATTTTGGTATTTGTTCCTAACCTAAAAGGAAAATCCCACTAATCTTTCGGGCTTAATGCATAAGCTGATACTGATCGTGTTTATTAATTTGGACCCACACATATTTCTTTACTGCTACATTGTTTGGGCTTAGTAGCGGCTCCATAAGGAAATGCTTAGTTTTGATTATGTTGTGTTCGTATATCGATTTTGTTTGTGTATTTATGCGATAAGATAGAATAGAAAGGGGTTTACATTTGCATTTTTGTAATTCATAAAAAAAAGAAACTGATTAGTTCTTCGATTTAGGACCCGCCAACAGAGGAGAATAAAATTTGGAGCCAACGACAAAAAAAAAACTTATACCGCTTCACCCCACTTGGGCTTAGTAGATAGTTAATAAGGATAAGTTTTGTTGTTTCTAAATAGTTATTTGCTCTCGTATCCAGATATCTCATGTTTGCTAATTTTTAATTGTTTACTTTCACATGTTTTATTTTTTGATCGGTAATATCTTGTTCATTTTGACATATGGATTGGGCCCGCATGGGTCTTTATAAACTCTTGGCCCATATCTTCATTCTTTCCGGGTCCAGTTTATTGCTAGCCAAACCGGGCTAGAATAGGTGACCGTAGAGTAGCCCTTTAAACTTACCCATTTATTTCTGGACTCATCAAGTCCAGTTTAGAAAAGCTTCTAGGTTCAGGGATGTTCCTCACTCAAACGGGCCGTAGAGTCTGGTCGGTGGGGAATGCCCTTCATTTATAAAATTTTCCAAACCATCCATGATTGTCAGAATAAAACTCACAATCAATGATTCATTTCCACCAATAAAAATCCAATTCAAAACCCAAAATTCAATTCCAAACTCAGTCCAAAAATTCAATTTCAAATCAATTTCTCCCATCTAATACTCTTCAAAATCAATCTATTTCTTCAAACACACTCCAAAGATCAATCCATCTCATACTCACTTATCATACACTCTTCAAAATCAATCTCTTTCATACTCTCTCATCGAACACCCTTCGAATCCAATCTTTCTCATGCTCCAACAACAAACACATTACTAAAGCAATCCTTATAACACTCACTCATCAAACACTCTCCATACACTATTCAAAATTCATTCCAATTCAATGTCAATCTGAACTGCAAATCATCCAATTTGAGGCCCAGCAATCATTTCAGTTTAAGGCCCAATAATCAAATTCAATCTAGCCCACTTCCGAACTTGGCCCACATTTCTAGGTCCAAACTTGGCCCGTTTTCTAAGGTCCAACCCGGCCCGCTTTCCAAGGCTCTACCTGGTCTATATTTTGAGGTCCAAACCTGGCCCGCTTTCCCAATCCAATTCTGGCCCACATTTTAAGGCTTACTTCGATCCAAATTTCAAAGCCCAATTCGGCCCACTTTCCCAAGGCCCAAACCTGGCTCATCAGTCCAAATTTGATACACAATTTCAATTCAATCTCAATTCCAATTTTAATTCAATTCAATTTCAATTCAACTTCAATCTCAACCCAATTCCAATTCAACTCCAATTTCAATTCCAATTCAATCCCAATTTCAATCCAATTCCAATCTAAAATCAGTTCAATTGCAATCCAATTTCAATTCAAAACCCTTCTCAATTCAACTCAATTCAAAAATTCATTCACTTCGAAAACCCATTTCAAATTTCAATTCAATTCAAAAATTCATTTCAATCCCAAATAATTATGGATTTCATAAACCTCAAAATCTCAAACTCCTTGAAACTCCAAACTCCTTGAAGTCAAGCATCTCGAATCGCTAAGTGTCTCAGCAGCTCAACAGACTCGAACGCCTCAGCAGCTTAACAGACTCGATCGTCTCAGCAGCTTAACAGACTCGACCATCTCAGCAGCTCAACAGACTCGACCATCTCAACAGCTCAACAGACTCGAATGTCTTTGCAGTCCAACAGATTCGAATATCTCAATAGACACATCAAATACAAACACTTCAAAATTCCTCAGCACCTCCAAAAGCAAAACCTCTTGAAATTTGATAACCCTTTCAAGCCTCGAACAACTCACAGACCCGAGTGTCTCACAGACTTCATTATTTCAAGAACCTAAATGTCTCATAGAGTTGAGAATCTCACAAATTCCCTCACCTCAAACTCCAAAACAAACCCGACAATCCATCAAACCCTCACAAAATGACCACAATACTTCTTTGACCCTTCAAAGACGCAAATTGTCAAAACCCTCACAAAACTCATAAAATCCCAAAACCCTGAACTACGTAAGGTCTGATCTCAACAGGGAGTTGAGTACGTAGGCAGCCCGTTTAGGGTGCGACCCCATTCCAAACAAAAAACCCCCTTTCCCCGTTAAGGCGGCTCTCATATCTCTCAAAATGCTCAAACCTTCTTTGGCTTCCATAAACTTCAAACCACCAGACTCCAAGTCTTGTCTATTCTCTCAACCCCAGATTTTTCCCAGATTTCCCATCATACACTCATCCGAATTCATCTATTCCTCTTCTTGGCGCTAGCTTGGTAGAAAAGCTCGCCTCATCCACTCTCTTTCTATCTTCTCGTCCTAATCGTATTCTTGGCTTTTAAATGAATCTCTCTAAAAAGGTTTTGAAAGAAGGCCACTTCTAAGGGGTGTAACCCAGTGCGAACCCACAACAGAATCTCTAGTATGATCAGATCACACAAGTCCTATCCATAGGCAACAAATCATCAGAGTCAATTAACGGTTCTTAGAACCCTCCTTCCCTTCCTTCTTCCAAGTATCTTAGGTCAAACTAGGTGGCGACTCTAGTCAATTTCCGCCCTTAGGGCATAAGTCTGCGTGGAGCCCATCGAGAGCGGGTGTAGTGCACACTTGCACTCCCCTTTATGCTTTCTGGGAAAGACGGATGATTCAGTAGGTATTTGAGGGATGCCAAGATATCGGGTTTTCACCCTCCACAGAATGGCATTTTCTAGGATCTCGGCTATTCAGTCAGCCCTTATTTGAATAGACCCCCCTCATACCGAAAAATCACCCTCCACAAAGCCATAGTTTAATTCCATAACCCCTTAAATCAAAATTCTTTTTCTGATTCCTCCAAATATCCACATAGGACCTATAATTATTTAAATTCAAATACTCACCCCTATATTTCGGTTATTTACAAAACAACCATAATAATTCATAAACTTTACATTTAAACTCTAATCTCATTATACTATATAGTTTTAATTCCTTATTTAAATATATTACAAAACCAACACTAGTATTTCGGTATTTACATCTTTTGTAACACCCCATCTCAATCCAAATGTGGTTTCACAACTTAACAACATATATATAAATGTCACAGTGGAATTCAATTCACTCCAGGACCTTGCCACGGTCTGATTGACAGAATATACCGAACATTAGTCTATACAAATCTTAACCAAATACATATCCTTCTTACAATCCTCTCACATCCTATACATCTTACTAACTCAAATTGCCATACGAGTGTACATGCACAACTCGTAGGCCACACTTAACCCGTAACGCTTGTACCCCTTCTTACTCTCGCGACGGCCGCCTCCTGACGTTCACCTGTGTAGTAAAAATAGCCCCCAAAGGGGGTCAGCACGAATGCTGGTACGATCCTCTCATGGCCCCCAAGCAAACGTGGCTACGACCACTAATTGTCGATAGCATGGAGGTTGATTAGATGCACAACATAGTAGAAAGTGCAATAAACAACAATCCAAATATGAACAATCAAAGTTCAATCACAATGAACGACTTAAATGCGTTCCCTTAATTAGAGAGTTATTTATTTAACTCGTTAGGTTATGTTTCCACTTAATCTCAGTCCAACCTTATCTTACCTCAATCTTAGTCTTATCATAGTCTTAGAAAACAACCATCCTTTAAATAGGAATGGATGTAGCTTATCTCAGTCTTATATTGCAAACCATTCTTTAAATAGGAATGGTTGCAACTTACCTCAAACCTTATCTTAATCTTAGAATACAAACCACTCTTTAATTAGAAATGATTGTATCTTACCTCAATGTTTATTTTTGTCGGGTCAAAAGCAACCCTAGCCAATGAGCTATTAACTCCATTGGTTGAATAAACAACTTTCTTATAATTTAGGATTTAGGTGATCCTACCGCACCATCTTAATGCCTCCTACCTTGGACTGGATGTCCAATGTAGCTGAGCCGGCAACCGACCCTAGGCAACAAGTCCGAAGACAAGTCCTTAAGCGGAAGTCGGATCTGCTATAGATACCAACCCCCTTTTTCCTTAGCATACATGACCGGAGTCAGTCCCGGGTTCCTCACTCCCCCCTTAAATTCCAGTTAGTAGAAGTCTCAAGACAATGTTTGTTGTTTAAACCTCTTTCGGTTATTAACAAACTAATATTAGGGAGCGTTCCTTAGTCTCACTCAATTCCTTACTAAACGTTGGTTAGTAAGTTCTCACGGTAAGTTGTGTTAGTTTCCAAACATCACACGACAATGCAATAAAAATAATGTTCCGGTTGCATGCTTTATCTTGTTTAGTCGGCACACATAAACAAATAGCACACAAGCCGAGGGACACCTCGTTAGAAAGAGGTCACATGTAACGACCCCAAAACCACCCTGGTTGGGAGACCGTTACACGCCGCGTGCTTATTACCTAAGACACGCAAGGCTACACTATCGAAACCCCAAAACAGAAACTGATGCCATATATTACCAGATAAACGATTACAAAATGTCTTTACAATACACAGGCGGAAGCCATACGAATTACAAAGCATAACCTAAAAACAAATGGGCCCTAAGGCCAAACAAACTTAAAACAAAAACAAAATGCCAAAACGAAAGTAAGAGTGAATCTCCAAGCACGAACTAAAACCTGCAAATCAGACGGAGATAGGGGTGAGCAAAACTATTGCTCAGCAGGTGATAAACTTCATCAGCTGAGCATGCTCAAAACAGATACTGAACATACATATAACGTATCGAAAGCGCTTAGCCAGAGCAAAATCAGATGCAAAGCAGAAGTCTTTCAAATAGACTGAAGTCTAAAACACAAGAAGCTAAGCGGTGGTCAAAACATACACTTAATAGCAGAAGGTAAAATGAAGCTGAAAGCTTGACGAAATCAGAAGCTTAAGAAACTCAGAAGCTTAAACACAATCAGAAGCTTAGCAAAATCAGAAGCTTAGCAAAATCCGGAACTTATCAGAAGGCGGTAAGCACACAGCAGACCGTCTCAAATCAAAATACAGATAGAGAGCAGACGAAGTGGAGCACTTTACAAATCAGAAATCCTCAACAGAAGGAAGCACACAGCAGCCTATCTGAGTTTGAAAACAAACAGGACTGGCGGAAAGAGTACAAAAAACATAGGTGTTCAAGGAGAAAGCACACAGCAGTCTGTCAAATACAAAAGAAGAGAGAACAGAAGAAGCGAACAGAACACAAACAGAAGTGGGGACACTAGCAACCAAGCATAACACTTCAGAAAGGGTCGAAGACCATGGATCTAACAGATCCCTCGACAACGCAGAAATGACCGAAGGCCAAAGGGTCGTCAAACCCCACAGAACAGATTGGGCATGACCCACACTCAGAATGACGTCTACATGGTATACCACGGAATAGCTCGACCCAGCCATTCACGGCTCAGAAGCAGAGTAACTAGGTCCCAAAACGAAGCTAACAAACAGAAGCTTTAAACAGAACGGGACAAAAGTCCTTGTCAGAACAGAGCAGAAGAGAGCTTTTAACAGAAAGAACAGAGGCCAAAGCACATCAAACGGATCATAATCCTTTATCAAAACAAAGAGTCATACACTGACTAGCAAAACACAAAAACCAACAGAAGATAAGAAGCTCAAACACTCTTCCAGAGCAAATCAGAGTTCAAAGGCTTATTTAAGACTTTAAATATCAAAGTACATATTATACATGTACCAAAACATACCAGAACAGAAGTACTCGAAAAAAGGAATCCAACGCCGCAAAACGGCACTCAAAACGGAGCTCAAACGAAGAATTATGCTAAAACAAAGGTTGGTCCGAACATGCGTCCGACCTTGCATGTTCGGACCTAATTCGAGAGTCAGAAAATATCCGGCGTATGATGTCCGAACTTCAATGTTCGGACACATGTTCGGACATACCGAAAAATGCAAAATCAATTACGGAAAACAGCCAGAAACCAAGCCACAAAAACCCCCACAAAACATACATAATTATAGTAGCAAATTAGCCAATCGAAAACACATTTCCATGGGGGTTTTTAACGCATCATACGCACATCAAAATCGACCAAAACATCACCAAATCAAAGAGTAAAACAATCATATAGAGAAGAACAAACAAAATCAGAAATCCCCATGGACGAACACACACAACCGAATCCATTCACCACCTACCTCACATCCGACGCAATGCAATCTCAGAGGACTCTACATTCGGACTCGAATCTCCACTCGAATTGATGAACTAAAGAACTGAACAACCGGATTCCATAATCCAAAATCAGAAAGAGGAAAAAAGGAAATCAATGAAGAACAAAATCAAATCACAATCCAAACCGACGATCGACCGACTAGCAGAACCGGAATCCCATACGCAAATGACCAACAATCGGTTTATAGGGAGGAGATTGAAGAAGAGGGAGAGGAGCAAAGGGAGGTTACTTTGAGGAGTGAAGCGGGAGTAAGGAAGGAGAGGAGAACTGTCGTGAATAGATGTCAGAAGTGGAAGGGAAGATAGAACGTGATTAGGAAAATTGAGAAGGAGGGTTAGGAAAAATAAAAAATGAGAAATAAATAATAAGTTCCTAACTCCTTAAGTAATAACAAATCAGGAAAGACGTCTATAGCCCTCCTTCCTCAAGCTAACGTATTAACGTTAAGAGAATGTTATAAACAACTAACGTAAGATTTAGATTGACTCGAACTCCCTTTGGGAATCAGAAGGAAGTAATACAAGATAAAATAAAAAAAAATCATGGGGCATAACAACATACCCCTCTTAAAATGAATTTCGTCCTCGAAATTCGACGAAACCCAGAACGTGAACAAATGCACTTCCAGTGCCAGAATACAATGAACACTACAAGGCCAACACTCAGAACTGGTGCTGATTGGCGGATTAAAAGACCATGCAGAAGATGATTATGAAGGCTATGCACGAAGGCACAGGAAGAATGCTCACACATCCCAGAAGCTCGAACCCCACACGAGCTAACACAAAAACCTCACTGGCTGACTCATTAACATAACGAACAAAGCAGAGACTGTAGAAGGTAATCTTAATTGAAGGAATCTTGAAAGAAACGAATTACACCTCACACTCACGCCATTGACTACACATTAGCACAAAGCAGAATATTTTTGGAGATTCAGCCTAAAAGCACAGAAGGAAACGCTTACACATCTCAGGAGTCCACACCTCACAGAGCTAACACTCAGAACTTGTTAAATGTCTCACTGATTGAAGGGACAAGGGAATAATTACTGAAAATCAACTTGAAGCCACAGACATAACACTCAGATTCACTGCTGACTGGCTAACAGAGGAACACACCAGAAGATTATCCCTAAGGTTAAGAAAGGTCACTCACCCTCATCTCAAAAGCTCCAACTTACACGAGTTAACACATCGAGCCTACTGGCTCATTCACTAACAGAAGAAACGAAGCAGGAGAGTACTAACACATAGCTTCTAAGGCACAGAAGGGAACGCTCACAAAGTTAGCGCTCAGAATACACTGGCTAACTCGCTGACAGAGGAAACAAAGTAGATAATCATTAATGCTTAGCACAAGGGACAGAAAGAACACTCACTCATTTCAGAAGCTCCAACCTCGAAGAGCTAACACTCAGAACACACTAACTGACTCGCTGACAGAAGAAACAAAGCAGATGATCACTAAAGGCTCAGCACAAAGACATTGGAAGAACGCTAACATATCTCAGAAGCTCTACTTACACGAGCTAACACATGGACCTCACTAGCTGATTCACTAACAGAATCAGCAAAGCAAAAGATTACAAAGGCTAAGCTTGAAGGAATAGGAACAACACTCACATATCTCATAAGCTTGCACCTCACAAATCTAGCACTCAGAACTTATTAGCTGACTCACTGACATAAGAGGTGAAACAGAAGATTACTAACACTCAACCTAAATGCTCAAGAACTCTTAGAGGTGTCCTTACCTAAAGGACCAACATACTCGCGAACTCCCACCATAACACAACACAGAACATACAACACAAGCACGTAACACAAGCTCACAACTGAAGTACACAACTCTGTCAAACAAGAACTCACATTCGGTTATCCTTTCCCAAAGGACCTAACTCCCTCAGACTCACTTTCTGAACACACAAGCACATGTAAACAGACACTACGCTTCCGCTGCGCTACTCTGATGGCGGACAACCACAGAGCAGACACAGATAGCAGACAAGTCACGCAACAGCCAACACATAGCATATAGTAGGCAAAGACACGGAAGCGTAGACATGCAGACACCCACAAACCCAACGAAAACCAAACCTGGCTCTGATACCACTAAATGTAATGACCCCAAAACCACCCTGGTTGGGAGACCGTTACACGCCGCGCGCTTATAACCTAAGACACGCAAGGCTACACTATCGAAACCCCAAAAAGAAACTGATGCTCATATATTACCAGATAAACGATTACAAAATGTCTTTACAATACACAGGCGGAAGCCAAACTGAATTACAAAGCATATCCTAAATACAACTGGGCCCTAAGGCCAAACAAACTAAATACAAAACTCAAATGCCAAAACGAAAAGTAAGAGCTGAATCTCCAAGCACGAACTAAAACCTGCAAATCAGACGGAGATAGGGGTGAGCAAAACTATTGCTCAGCAGGTGATAAACTTCATCAGCTGAGCATGCTCAAAACAGATACTGAACATACATATACACGTATACGAAAGCGCTTAGCCAGAGCAAAATCGATGCAAGCAGAAGTCCTTTCAAATATACTGAAGTCTAACACAAGAAGCTAAGCGGTGGTCAAAACATACACTTAATAGCAGAAGGTAATGAAGCTGAAAGCTTGACGAAATCAGAAGCTTAAGAAACTCAGAAGCTTAAACAATCAACTTAGCAAATCAGAAGCTTAGCAAAATCAGAAGCTGACAAAATCGGAACTTATCAGAAGGCGGTAAGCACACAGACCGTCTCAAATCAAATACAGATAGAGCAGACGAAGTGGAGCACTTTACAAATCAAAATCCTCAACAGACAGGAAGCACACAGCAGCCTATCTGAGTTTGAAAACAAACAGGACTGGCGGAAGCAGTACAAACAAAACATAGGTGTTCAAAGGACAGAAAGCACACAGCAGTTCTGTCAAATACAAAAGCAGAGAGAACAGACAGAAGCCGAACAGAACACAACAGAAGTGGGACACTAGCACCAAGCATCACTTAGAAAGGGTCGAAGACCCATGGATCTAACAGATACCTCGACAACGCAAAAATGACCCGAAGGCCAAAGGGTTCGTCAACCCCACAGAACAACGATGGGCATGACCCACACTCAGAATGACGTCTACATGGTTTACCACGGAATGCTCGACCCAGCCATTCACGGCTCAGAAGCACAGTAACTAGGTCCCAAAACGGAAGCTTAACAAACAGAAGCTTTAAACAGAACGGGACAAAAGTCCTTGTCAGAACAGAGCAGAAAGCAGAAGCTTTTAACAGAACAGAAAGGGCCAAAGCACATCAAACGGATCATAATCCTTTATCAAAACACAAGTCATACACTGACTAGCAAACACGAAAACCAACCAAGCATAGAAGCTCAAACACTCTTCTAGAGCAAATCAGAGTTCAAAGGCTTATTTAAGACTTCCAAATCAAAGTAATATATACATGTACCAAACATACCAGAACAGATAGTACTCGAAAAGAGGAATCCAACGCCGTAAACGGCACTCAAAACGGAGCTCAAACGAAGAAGTTATGCTAAAACAAAGGTTGGTCCGAACATGCGTCCGACCTTGCATGTTCGGACCTAATTCGAGAGTCAGAAAATATTCCGGCGTATGATGTCCGAACTTCAATGTTCGGACACATGTTCGGACATACCGAAAACTGCAAAATCAATTACGGAAAACAGCCAACCAAGCCACAAAACCCCCCAAAACATACATAATTTATAGTAGCAAATTAGCCAATCGAAAACACATTTCCATGGGGTTTTAACGCATCATACGCACATCAAAATCGACCAAAAACATCACCAAATCAAAGAGTTAAAACAATCATATACGAAGAACAAACAAAATCAGAAATCCCCATGGACGAACACACACAACCGAATCCATTCACCACCTACCTCACATCCGACGCAATGCACTCAGAGGACTCTACACTTCGGATTCCTCGAATCTCCACTCGAATTGATGAACTAAAGAACTGAACAACCGGATTCCATAATCCAAATCAGAAAGAGGAAAAAATGGAAATCAATGAAGAACAAAATCAAATCACAATCCAAACCTGACGATCGACCGACTAGCAGAACCGGAATCCCATACGCAAATGACCAACAATCGGTTATAGGGAGGAGATTGAAGAAGAGGGAGAGGAGCAAAGGGAGGTTACTTTTGAGGAGTGAAGCGGGAGTAAGGAAGGAGAGGAGAACTGTCGTGAATAGATGTCAGAAGTGGAAGGGAAGATAGAACGTGATTAGAAAATTGAGAAGGAGGGTTAGGAAAATAAAAATGAGAAATAAAATAATAAGTTCCTAACTCCCTTAATAATAACAATCAGGAAAGACGTCTATAGCCCTCCTTCCTCAAGCTAACTTATTAACGTTAAGAGAATGTTATAGACATACTAACGTAAGATTTAGATTGACTCGAACTCCCTTTGGGAATCAGAAGGAAGTAATACAAGATAAAATAAAAAAATTGGGGCATAACAACATACCCCTCTTAAAATGAATTTCGTCCTCGAAATTCGACGAAACCCAGAACGTGAACAAATGCACTTCCAGTGCCAGAATACAATGAACACTCACAAGGCAACACTCAGAACTGGTTGTTGATTGGCGGATAAAAGACCATGCAGAAGATGATTACTGAAGGCTATGCACGAAGGCACAGGAAGAATGCTCACACATCCCAGAAGCTCGAAACCCCACACAGCTAACACAAAAACCTCACTGGCTGACTCATTAACATAACGAACAAAGCAGAAGACTGTAGAAGGTTAATCTTGAAGAATTAGGAACATCGCTCACACTCACTGGTCATTGACTAACATTAGCACAAAGCAGAATATTTTTGGAGATTCAGCCTAAAAGCACGAAGGAAACGCTTACACATCTCAGGAGTCCACACCTCACAAGAGCTAACACTCAGAACTTGTTAAATGTCTCACTGATTGAAGGGACAAGGGAATAATTACTGAAAATCAACTTGAAGCCACAGACATAACCTCAGATTCACTGCTGACTGGCTAACAGAGGAACACACCAGAAGATTATCCCTAAGGTTAAGAAAGGTCACTCACCCTCATCTCAAAAGCTCCAACTTACACGAGTTAACACATCGAGCCTACTGGCTCATTCACTAACAGAAGAAACGAAGCAGGAGAGTACTAACACATAGCTTCTAAGGCACAGAAGGGAGCTCTCACAAAGTTAGCGCTCAGAATACACTGGGCTAACTCGCTGACAGAGGAAACAAAGTAGATAATCATTAATGCTTAGCACAAGGGACAAAAAGAACACTCACTCATTTCAGAAGCTCCAACCTCGAAGAGCTAACACTCAAACACACACTAACTGACTCGCTGACAGAAGAAACAAAGCAGATGATCACTAAAGGCTCAGCACAAAGACATTGGAAGAACGCTAACATATCTCAGAAGCTCTACTTACACGAGCTAACACTGGACCTCACTAGCTGATTCACTAACAAATCAGCAAAGCAAAAGATTACAAAGGCTAAGCTTGAAGGAATAGGAACAACACTCACATATCTCATAAGCTTGCACCTCACAAATCTAGCACTCAGAACTTATTAGCTGACTCACTGACATAGAGGTGAAAACAGAAGATTACTAACACTCAACCTAAATGCACAAGAACTCTTAGAGGTTCCTTACCTAAAGGACCAACATACTCGCGAACTCCCACCATAACACAACACAGAACATACACAACAAGCACGTAACACAAGCTCAAAAGCAAGACAACTAGTACACAACTCTGTCAAACAAGAACTCACATTCGGTATCCTTTCCCAAAGGACCTAACTCCTCAGACTCACTTTCTGAACACACAAGCACATGTAAACAGACACTACGCTTCCTTGCTGCGCTACTCTGATGGCGGACAACCACAGAGCAGACACACATAACAGACACCAGATAGCAGACAAGTCACGCAACAGCCAACACATAGCATATAGTAGGCAAAGACACGGAAGCGTAGACATGCAGACACCCACAAACCCAAAGAAAACCAAACCTGGCTCTGATACCACTAAATGTAATGACCCCAAAACCACCCTGGTTGGGAGACCGTTACACGCCCTGCGCTTATAACCTAAGACACGCAAGGCTACACTATCGAAACCCCAAAACAGAAACTGATGCTCATATATTACCAGATAAACGATTACAAAATGTCTTTACAATACACAGGCGGAAGCCAAACTGAATTACAAAGCATATCCTAAATACAACTGGGCCCTAAGGCCAAACAAACTAAATACAAAACTCAAATGCCAAAACAAAAAGTAAGAGCTGAATCTCCAAGCACGAACTAAAACCTGCAAATCAGACGGAGATAGGGGTGAGCAAAACTATTGCTCAGCAGGTGATAAACTTCATCAGCTGAGCATGCTCAAAACAGATACTGAACATACATATACACGTATACGAAAGCGCTTAGCCAGAGCAAAATCAGATGCAAAGCAGAAGTCTTTCAAATAGACTGAAGTCTAAAACACAAGAAGCTAAGCGGTGGTCAAAACATACACTTAATAGCAGAAGGTAAACTGAAGCTGAAAGCTTGACGAAATCAGAAGCTTAAGAAACTCAGAAGCTTAAACACAATCAGAAGCTTAGCAAAATCAGAAGCTTAGCAAAATCAGAAGCTTAGCAAAATCCGGAACTTATCAGAAGGCGGTAAGCACACAGCAGACCGTCTCAAATCAAATACAGATAGAGAGCAGACGAAGTGGAGCACTTTACAAATCAGAAATCCTCAACAGACAGGAAGCACACAGCAGCCTATCTGAGTTTGAAAACAAACAGGACTGGCGGAAGCAGTACAAACAAACATAGGTGTTCAAAGGACAGAAAGCACACAGCAGTCTGTCAAATACAAAAGCAGAGAGAACAGACAGAAGCCGAACAGAACACAAACAGAAGTGGGACACTAGCACCAAGCATAACACTTAGAAAGGGTCGAAGACCCATGGATCTAACAGATCCTCGACAACGCAGAAATGACCCGAAGGCCAAAGGGTTCGTCAACCCCACAGAACAGATTGGGCATGACCCACACTCAGAATGACGTCTACATGGTATACCACGGAATAGCTCGACCCAGCCATTCACGGCTCAGAAGCAGAGTAACTAGGTCCCAAAACGGAAGCTTAACAAACAGAAGCTTTAAACAGAACGGGACAAAAGTCCTTGTCAGAACAGAGCAGAAAGCAGAAGCTTTTAACAGAACAGAACAGAGGGCCAAAGCACATCAAACGGATCATAATCCTTTATCAAAACAAAAGTCATACACTGACTAGCAAACACGAAAACCAACCAGAAGCATAGAAGCTCAAACACTCTTCCAGAGCAAATCAGAGTTCAAAGGCTTATTTAAGACTTTCAAATCAAAGTACATATATACATGTACCAAACATACCAGAACAGATAGTACTCGAAAAGAGGAATCCAACGCCGCAAACGGCACTCAAAACGGAGCTCAAACGAAGAAGTTATGCTAAAACAAAGGTTGGTCCGAACATGCGTCCGACCTTGCATGTTCGGACCTAATTCGAGAGTCAGAAAATCTTCCGGCGTATGATGTCCGAACTTCAATGTTCGGACACATGTTCGGACATACCGAAAACTGCAAAATCAATTACGGAAAACAGCCAGAACCAAGCCACAAAACCCCCACAAAACATACATAATTTATAGTAGCAAATTAGCCAATCGAAAACACATTTCCATGGGGTTTTAACGCATCATACGCACATCAAAATCGAACCAAAAACATCACCAAATCAAAGAGTTAAAACAATCATATACGAAGAACAAACAAAATCAGAAATCCCCATGGACGAACACACCAACCGAATCCATTCACCACCTACCTCACATCCGACGCAATGCAATCTCAGAGGACTCTACACTTCGGATTCCTCGAATCTCCACTCGAATTGATGAACTAAAGAACTGAACAACCGGATTCCATAATCCAAAATCAGAAAGAGGAAAAAAGGAAATCAATGAAGAACAAAATCAAATCACAATCCAAACCTGACGATCGACCGACTAGCAGAACCGGAATCCCATACGCAAATGACCAACAATCGGTTATAGGGAGGAGATTGAAGAAGAGGGAGAGGAGCAAAGGGAGGTTACTTTTGAGGAGTGAAGCGGGAGTAAGGAAGGAGAGGAGAACTGTCGTGAATAGATGTCAGAAGTGGAAGGGAAGATAGAACGTGATTAGAAAATTGAGAAGGAGGGTTAGGAAAAATAAAAATGAGAAATAAAATAATAAGTTCCTAACTCCTTAAGTAATAACAAATCAGGAAAGATGTCTATAGCCCTCTTCCTCAAGCTAACTTATTAACGTTAAGAGAATGTTATAAACATACTAACGTAAGATTAGATTGACTCGAACTCCCTTTGGGAATCAGAAGGAAGTAATACAAGATAAAATAAAAAAAAATCTGGGGCATAACAACATACCCCTCTTAAAATGAATTTCGTCCTCGAAATTCGACGAAACCCAGAACGTGAACAAATGCACTTCCAGTGCCAGAATACAATGAACACTCACAAGGCCAACACTCAGAACTGGTTGCTGATTGGCGGATAAAAGACCATGCAGAGAAGATGATTACTGAAGGCTATGCACGAAGGCACAGGAAGAATGCTCACACATCCCAGAAGCTCGAACCCCACACGAGCTAACACAAAAACCTCACTGGCTGACTCATTAACATAACGAACAAAGCAGAAGACGTAGAAGGTTAATCTTGAAGAATTAGGAACATCACTCACACTCACTGGTCATTGACTAACATTAGCACAAAGCAGAATATTTTTGGAGATTCAGCCTAAAAGCACAGAAGGAAACGCTTACACATCTCAGGAGTCCACACCTCACAGAGCTAACACTCAGAACTTGTTAAATGTCTCACTGATTGAAGGGACAAGGGAATAATTACTGAAAATCAACTTGAAGCCACAGACATAACACTCAGATTCACTGCTGACTGGCTAACAGAGGAACACACCAGAAGATTATCCCTAAGGTTAAGAAAGGTCACTCACCCTAATCTCAAAAGCTCCAACTTACACGAGTTAACACATCGAGCCTACTGGCTCATTCACTAACAGAAGAAACGAAGCAGGAGAGTTTCTAAGGCACAGAAGGGAACGCTCACAAAGTTAGCGCTCAGAATACACTGGCTAACTCGCTGACAGAGGAAACAAAGTAGATAATCATTAATGCTTAGCACAAGGGACAGAAAGAACACTCACTCATTTCAGAAGCTCCAACCTCGAAGAGCTAACACTCAGAACACACTAACTGACTCGCTGACAGAAGAAACAAAGCAGATGATCACTAAAGGCTCAGCACAAAGACATTGGAAGAACGCTAACATATCTCAGAAGCTCTACTTACACGAGCTAACACATGGACCTCACTAGCTGATTCACTAACAGAATCAGCAAAGCAAAAGATTACAAAGGCTAAGCTTGAAGGAATAGGAACAACACTCACATATCTCATAAGCTTGCACCTCACAAATCTAGCACTCAGAAGAACTTATTAGCTGACTCACTGACATAAGAGGTGAAACAGAAGATTACTAACACTCAACCTAAATGCACAAGAACTCTTAGAGGTGTCCTTACCTAAAGGACCAACATACTCGCGAACTCCCACCATAACACAACACAGAACATACAACACAAGCACGTAACACAAGCTCACAACTGAAGCACACAACTCTGTCAAACAAGAACTCACATTCGGTCATCCTTTCCCAAAGGACCTAACTCCCTCAGACTCACTTTCAGAACACACAAGCACATGTAAACAGACACTACGCTTCCGTGCGCTACTCTGATGGCGGACAACCACAGAGCACACATAACAGACACCAGATAGCAGACAAGTCACGCAACAGCCAACACATAGCATATAGTAGGCAAAGACACGGAAGCGTAGACATGCAGACACCCAAAACCCAACGAAAACCAAACCTGGCTCTGATACCACTAAATGTAACGACCCCAAAACCACCCTGGTTGGGAGACCGTTACACGCCGCGCGCTTATTACCTAAGACACGCAAGGCTACACTATCGAAACCCCAAAACAGAAACTGATGCTCATATATTACCAGATAAACGATTACAAAATGTCTTTACAATACACAGGCGGAAGCCAAACTGAATTACAAAGCATATCCTAAATACAACTGGGCCCTAAGGCCAAACAAACTAAATACAAAACTCAAATGCCAAAACGAAAAGTAAGAGCTGAATCTCCAAGCACGAACTAAAACCTGCAAATCAGACGGAGATAGGGGTGAGCAAAACTATTGCTCAGCAGGTGATAAACTTCATCAGCTGAGCATGCTCAAAACAGATACTGAACATACATATACACGTATACGAAAGCGCTTAGCCAGAGCAAAATCAGATGCAAAGCAGAAGTCTTTCAAATAGACTGAAGTCTAAAACACAAGAAGCTAAGCGGTGGTCAAAACATACACTTAATAGCAGAAGGTAAACTGAAGCTGAAAGCTTGACGAAATCAGAAGCTTAAGAAACTCAGAAGCTTAAACACAATCAGAAGCTTAGCAAAATCAGAAGCTTAGCAAAATCAGAAGCTTAGCAAAATCCGGAACTTATCAGAAGGCGGTAAGCACACAGCAGACCGTCTCAAATCAAATACAGATAGAGAGCAGACGAAGTGGAGCACTTTACAAATCAGAAATCCTCAACAGACAGGAAGCACACAACAGCCTATCTGAGTTTGAAAACAAACAGGACTGGCGGAAGCAGTACAAACAAACATAGGTGTTCAAAGGACAGAAAGCACACAGCAGTCTGTCAAATACAAAAGCAGAGAGAACAGACAGAAGCCGAACATAACACAAACAGAAGTGGGACACTAGCCCCAAGCATAACACTAAGAAAGGGTCGAAGACCCATGGATCTAACAGATACCTCGACAACGCAGAAATGACCCGAAGGCCAAAGGGTTCGTCAACCCCACAGAACAGATTGGGCATGACCCACACTCAGAATGACGTCTACATGGTATACCACGGAATAGCTCGACCCAGCCATTCACGGCTCAGAAGCAGAGTAACTAGGTCCCAAAACGGAAGCTTAACAAACAGAAGCTTTAAACAGAACGGGACAAAAGTCCTTGTCAGAACAGAGCAGAAAGCAGAAGCTTTTAACAGAACAGAACAGAGGGCCAAAGCACATCAAACGGATCATAATCCTTTATCAAAACAAAAGTCATACACTGACTAGCAAACACGAAAACCAACCAGACATAGAAGCTCAAACACTCTTCCAGAGCAAATCAGAGTTCAAAGGCTTATTTAAGACTTTAAAATCAAAGTACATATATACATGTACCAAAACATACCAGAACAGATAGTACTCGAAAATAGGAATCCAACGCCGCAAACGGCACTCAAAACGGAGCTCAAACGAAGAAGTTATGCTAAAACAAAGGTTGGTCCGAACATACGTCCGACCTTGCATGTTCGGACCTAATTCGAGAGTCAGAAAATATTCCGGCGTATGATGTCCGAACTTCAATGTTCGGACACATGTTCGGACATACCGAAAACTGCAAAATCAATTACGGAAAACAGCCAGAACCAAGCCACAAAACCCCCACAAAACATACATAATTTATAGTAGCAAATTAGCCAATCGAAAACACATTTCCATGGGGTTTTAACGCATCATACGCACATCAAAATCGACCAAAAACATCACCAAATCAAAGAGTTAAAACAATCATATACGAAGAAACAAAATCAGAAATCCCCATGGACGAACACACAACCGAATCCATTCACCACCTACCTCACATCCGACGCAATGCAATCTCAGAGGACTCTACACTTCGGATTCCTCGAATCTCCACTCGAATTGATGAACTAAAGAACTGAACAACCGGATTCCATAATCCAAAATCAGAAAGAGGAAAAAAGGAAATCAATGAAGAACAAAATCAAATCACAATCCAAACCTGACGATCGACCGACTAGCAGAACCGGAATCCCATACGCAAATGACCAACAATCGGTTATAGGGAGGAGATTGAAGAAGAGGGAGAGGAGCAAAGGGAGGTTACTTTTGAGGAGTGAAGCGGGAGTAAGGAAGGAGAGGACTGTCGTGAATAGATGTCAGAAGTGGAAGGGAAGATAGAACGTGATTAGAAAATTGAGAAGGAGGGTTAGGAAAATAAAAAAGAGAAATAAAATAATAAGTTCCTAACTCCTTAAGTAATAACAAATCAGGAAAGACGTCTATAGCCCTCCTTCCTCAAGCTAACTTATTAACGTTAAGAGAATGTTATAAACATACTAACGTAAGATTTAGATTGACTCGAACTCCCTTTGGGAATCAGAAGGAAGTAATACAAGATAAAATAAAAAAAAATCTGGGGCATAACAACATACCCCTCTTAAAATGAATTTCGTCCTCGAAATTCGACGAAACCCAGAACGTGAACAAATGCACTTCCAGTGCCAGAATACAATGAACACTCACAAGGCCAACACTCAGAACTGGTTGCTGATTGGCGGATAAAAGACCATGCAGAAGATGATTACTGAAGGCTATGCACGAAGGCACAGGAAGAATGCTCACACATCCCAGAAGCTCGAACCCCACACGAGCTAACACAAAAACCTCACTGGCTGACTCATTAACATAACGAACAAAGCAGAAGACTGTAGAAGGTTAATCTTGAAGAATTAGGAACATCACTCACACTCACTGGTCATTGACTAACATTAGCACAAAGCAGAATATTTTTGGAGATTCAGCCTAAAAGCACAGAAGGAAACGCTTACACATCTCAGAGTCCACACCTCACAGAGCTAACACTCAGAACTTGTTAAATGTCTCACTGATTGAAGGGACAAGGGAATAATTACTGAAAATCAACTTGAAGCCACAGACATAACACTCAGATTCACTGCTGACTGGCTAACAGAGGAACACACCAGAAGATTATCCCTAAGGTTAAGAAAGGTCACTCACCCTCATCTCAAAAGCTCCAACTTACACGAGTTAACACATCGAGCCTACTGGCTCATTCACTAACAGAAGAAACGAAGCAGGAGAGTACTAACACATAGCTTCTAAGGCACAGAAGGGAACGCTCACAAAGTTAGCGCTCAGAATACACTGGCTAACTCGCTGACAGAGGAAACAAAGTAGATAATCATTAATGCTTAGCACATGGGACAAAAAGAACACTCACTCATTTCAGAAGCTCCAACCTCGAAGAGCTAACACTCAGAACACACTAACTGACTCGCTGACAGAAGAAACAAAGCAGATGATCACTAAAGGCTCAGCACAAAGACATTGGAAGAACGCTAACATATCTTAGAAGCTCTACTTACACGAGCTAACACATGGACCTCACTAGCTGATTCACTAACAGAATCACAAAGCAAAAGATTACAAAGGCTAAGCTTGAAGGAATAGGAACAACACTCACATATCTCATAAGCTTGCACCTCACAAATCTAGCACTCAGAACTTATTAGCTGACTCACTGACATAAGAGGTGAAACAGAAGATTACTAACACTCAACCTAAATGCACAAGAACTCTTAGAGGTGTCCTTACCTAAAGGACCAACATACTCGCGAACTCCCACCATAACACAACACAGAACATACAACACAAGCACGTAACACAAGCTCACAACTGAAGCACACAACTCTGTCAAACAAGAACTCACATTCGGTCATCCTTTCCCAAAGGACCTAACTCCCTCAGACTCACTTTCAGAACACACAAGCACATGTAAACAGACACTACGCTTCCGCTGCGCTACTCTGATGGCGGACAACCACAGAGCAGACACACATAACAGACACCAGATAGCAGACAAGTCACGCAACAGCCAACACATAGCATATAGTAGGCAAAGACACGGAAGCGTAGACATGCAGACACCCACAAACCCAACGAAAACCAAACCTGGCTCTGATACTGTTATACCCAAAATTTTGACCCCCCTGGTTAGGGTCTATGAGGTCCCGGTGTTGTGAGGGGCATTTTAATCAAGTAGTGAGGGATTCCGGCTCGAGCGGCGCATCCCATGGCATGAAGGGCAGCTTCGTCATTTTCAGGGGCGTTTTGGTAATCTTTAAGGGCTCCTGAGACCTCCTATAAGCTTTCTCTCTGCTCCAAAGGATGCCCAAATCAGCTTGAAATGCTTTGATATTTTAACCCATGATAAAGGATGACATTCTAAGCATAATGGCGTTGGAATTTTGATTTTTCGAATTTCCAATAATTTTCTAGCAATTTCTGACTGAATCTGACAAGAAATTCAATTTAAAAATATTCCAACATTTAAAAAATCCGATTCCACTTCAGAAAATTCATAATTTCCATCCTTGACACGTGGTTAAAATTTCATATCAAAATTCCTTTGGGAAGTTTTCTTTATCTTTAAGATAGTCTATATAAGGGGATAGGTTTTTGGATAAAATCAGAACCTCATATGCTCAAGAACCCTAGAGAGTCAGAAAACAGAGTCTCCTCTCTCTCTCTCTCACGTTTTCCAACACCTGGCCACCCAAATCATACCAAAAACCCCCCGAAATCACCATCTAAACACGTTTTCCAATCCCCAAAGCACCAATCATCATCAAAACCCCACAAAAACACCACCAAAACGTGAAGAACAGCAAGAACAACCAACAACCAGAAGCTTGGTTCGAAATCCTTTCGGGTCAGCCATCAACGAGGCACTCGACGAATCCCGGTGTGAAGAATCATCTTGAATTCGAAGGTAAAACAGGTTACCACTCTACTTTTCTAATCCCCCACGACCTTATTAGCCCTCTGTCAAATTTTGGGCTCAAACTAACCTTCGTACGCTTCTGTGTTGCTATTTGTTTAAGCTTCTGTCCAATAACTTGTTTACTAAGTTTCGTGTTTAATTCGAATTCAAATTGAAAACTTTCAATCACTAACGTCTTGTACATCTTTCAGGCTACGCACCCATAAAATTTGAGCCAAAAACACCTTCGGGAACAGCCTCAAAGCCGCCGTCCGGGGGCTGTCCGCACCCACGGACGTCGTGTCCGGGGTCCCGGACTCACTGTCCGTAAGCCCGGACGCCCACGGACGGCGGCGGGATTTTTTTAAAATTTTAAAAAATTAGGTTTTCTAATAATGTCCGGGCCCACGGACAGCCTGTCCGTGGCCCCGGACTTCACATTTTTCTGTTTTCTGTTTAATTCGACTTTTATTTTCATATAGGTTAACTGGGGTCCGTGGTTTCGGACATTAGGTCCGTGGCTACGGACTGAAACAAAATTTGACCTAATTCTGCCTCCGAAACCCTAGTTTAGGCAATTTTACTTTCCACTTTAATTTTCTGTCAAAAAATGCTAAAAAACACAAAAAAACAGAAGCTCGCGCACTTAGGTTAAAACGACTCGTAATAAGCCGTAAATAAACCAAGTAGAGGAAAAACGACCTAGGAAGGGTAATGAAAGTAATTGAACCCTAATTAAGTCGAATATCAAGCCCCCCCGAACCCGAACTCTCCTTTCCTAATTTGATCTAGGTTAAAATTAGGTGGCGACTCATAATAGGTTCCAGTGAGCTAGCTTAGGTCTTAATAATTATTGTTATATGACATAGTTATTAATCTTAGGTTATAAGTGGACCTAAAACCCGATTAGATCCTAATCAACTTTAATCAACATAGGATAGGGTTTAAAATCGAGGCTCACAGACTGGCGACTCCGCTGGGGACAAACTTCTTAATATTAACTTGTTTAATTTTAAGAAAGAGGGCTTAACTCGAAAATGTTTATTTATGGCTTTATTACATTGTTTGTTTACTTTTGTGCGCAATTTAAATTTCTGTACTTTTGCATCATATGAGAGCGAGGGTCCACATAAACCGATTTCACCCTGGGACCCATTTGAGGGTCCCCTGTCAGGGACTCACACCTTTTAGGTGATGTGAATAAGCGGGGGAAAAGAGGAGGGTGTCGTCTAACCACACCCCCTTAATACCTGGGCCTTAGCCCTAAGCGTTTTCCTGGCAGTGCTCTTACCTAGCCCTTTGTTTGGTCAGTCAAAGACCCGACCGTAGACACACCTTCAGGTGATGTGAAAAGAGTGGGGAAGCCCAAAGAGAATAGCGTGCAAGCCCTATTCCTTTGTGGTGACCTGGGCCCACGCCCCAAGCACCTCTCCGGACCGATCCATACCCGGTTCAATTTAAACGTCTAGTGAGGACATGTTGAATTTGTGTGGGCCTTGTTTGCTTGTGTGATCGGCCCACTACCCAGCCTAGAGATTGATAGGAACTTCTCCTACATCAACCTAGCCCAACACGAATTGACAGCTCTATTTGTTTGCGGCCCAGAGGCCCTGTTTGGTTTAACATGTGAGTCGTTTGGGTCTCGGCCCAAAAGCCTAGACTTAGGTGATTTCTCTTCTAGCCCATTTTTGAATTATCCAATTAGTTCTAGGCCCATAAAAAAGAAATCCACCTGAACTTGAAATAACTCACAAGTCCTGAAAATAAAATCTTTTTCGGCTTAGCAACCATCTTCTCTGGCCCGAAGAAAGTTAGGCCCATTTGTGATTTAGGGACCATTCCCGCTCATGTGCTTTACTTCAGCCCCAAACCCATTCCGGCCCAAGGGCTCATTCCAGTCTAGGTAGACTTCTTATCATGACCCTAACCCAGAACCCTAGATCTAGGTGTCATCTTTTAAGCCCAACCAAAATCACTCGGCCCAAATTCCAGTTCACATATAGAGCAATCATTATGGCCCAAATACCACACTCATGACTCATTCTAGTTGGGGCCCGTAGACCAATTCATAGTTTTGGCCCATAAGCTTCGCTCTCAATCTAGAAGTTCGGCCCATAGCACAAAACATTTGAATCCAAGATAGGTGGCATAACTCATTCATTCCAGTTTCTAGCTTCAAGGCCCAACAAGAACATCAAACGAATCTCGGAGTTCAAGGTCTTCTCTCTCGGCCCAGTGGCCCATTCACGGTTCATGTGGCCTCCTTCATCCTGTTTGCTTCACTTCCAGATTAAGGGTATTCAGGCCCGCACATCTGTTCTATCCTAGGAGTCACTCTAGCTCATGCACTTCACTCTCAGCTTGGAAAAGATTCAGACCCGGGTTCCTCCTATATAACCCGTAGGCATTCCTAGTTCAGACATTTTACGGAGCCTATTCAAAGTTCAGAAGGAAGACAATCACGGTCATCTCAAGGGCGTCCCGACGGCCCAGAGCTCGAGTCTTCGGTACGTTGGCGTCAGACAGCCCAACATCACTATTTTAGAAGTTTTCTCGATTTGGTAGTTTTCTTTTCCCAGTCGTTCTTCTAGCTTTTATGGTAGCTAGCTTCCTTTATCATTTTAGGTAGTTTTCTTGAGATTACAATTTTTAGAGCATAGTTCCATTTTCATAATTTTTTGTGTGCATTTATTCACAAAACCAGAACACCGAAAAATAAATAAGTCATCAAGTCATTACACCCACATCCACTACCTTGATCACATATATCCCATGTCTCTCACCACACTTCCCTCTCCACATAAAACTCATTCTTGCGCAGGGAATATCTCACCACCTTGTTGGCTTCCACCACTTATCACCTCTCAGTAGAAAATCTCACCGTACACTGAAAGCATCCCACTACCATGTTTTACTTTCATCACTACATCACTCCACCAAAACAGCAAGACTTCATCGCCACGTACCACCACACATACAGCCACCTCCAACAAATAACCTGGAAATTCAAAAGGCTTGTCAAAAGACCCCAAAACAATACCGGGGGCAATCTGAGTTAAGGAACGATAATGTTTATTTCTTTTGTTTAAATGTGCAAACAAGTCTCTGAGTGTACACTTCGCGAGAGTGCCTTGAGCGGTAAAACCAAGAGTGAACGAGCGTGTCATTTTTACACGACTCCAGAGAGGCCACATTCAAAGGTAAGGTAAACGGCATGACTCCGACCGAAGGAGATCATTTGTAAATTTACGCTTAAACCCGTAAAAAGTAACAAAGAATGGATACACAACTATCAGGAATGACGAAGCACCTAGGTACAACACCACACAGCCAAAAAGCTTATGAACCCTGACATTACGTCCTAGGCACCCCCGCTGAGCTTTTCATGTATGACCTCTTTTACAACACTACAAGCTCCACAAACAAGCCAACCAATGATGAATAACCGACCCGGTGACCAAAGGAAGCAAGGAGCCCGACTTTTGAGCAACAACTTCACAAGTCCAAAGAAGCGAAACCGCTACCCGCATGACGAAGCGATCCGCAAATGGTCCCAAAGTGACACAGGATCCAAACGAGCTGACACCAAAAACAGCTCTCGAAGTTCAAAACCGGGAAACACAAGAACCCCGAGGGAAAGGAGATTCAAAGAAGGCAAACTTGAAAAGCCTCAAAGAAATCCAAAATCGGAAAAAAGAAAGAAGAAGCAAGGAACAATTTAAAAGTCCCAAGTTCATAAGCGAAGTCATCACGAGGTAGCCAAACGACTTCAAGGCAAAGAAGACAAGTCCGAGAGACGGTGCAAGTTGCAGCTTTGGTCACCTTTAAGCTCCACATATCCTAAACATTCCTCCATTATCCTATTGTCATTCATCACACCCCATGGCCACGTTATAAGCTCAAAAGACTTCCGACTTAGTAGTTGTGTATCCAATCGAGTGAAAGTAACAGGTTGAACACGTAAATCTAACAAATGTCAAATTCAATGGTTAAGAGGTTGTGACCGTAAGTGAGAAACGAGTGCAAACACCAAACACGTCAAGTGTAGGATAGGAAGCACCACATCAAAGCATAAGCCTCGACCCTGTGAGGATGAGACTTGTTCGCACGTTTAATCAAAGAAAATACTGGGGGCAATTGATCGTTCCGATCAATTGCCATGAACTCTGGCTCAGATTGTCCTAAGGAAAAATACTAGGGGCAATTGTTGGTTCCAACAATTGCCATGACAACACCAATTGAAACCTAAAGCTTGAGCACCACCATCCCACCACAGGCATAAGCCCTTACATCCACATCAAACACCTCAGGCCCGTCCTAAGCCCTACCTCCACATCAAATTTCCTCAGGCCCGTCCTAAGCCCTACCTCCACATCAAATTTCCTCAGGCCTGTCCTAAGCCCTACCTCCACATTCAAACACCCACAGGCCCGTCTTGAGCCCTAATCCTTTTACATTCTTTTGGACCCATCATACACTTGACTCACTTTCACTTAGATCCATCCTTTAGGCTCGTCATAAGACCTAGAACCATTTTTAGGCTCGCCATAAGACCTAGCTGCATTCCCTTAGGCTCGTCATAAGACCTAGATCCGTCCTTTAGGCTCGCCATAAGACCTAGAACCATTTTTAGGCTCGCCATAAGACCTAGCTGCATTCCCTTAGGCTCGTCATAAGACCTAGATCCGTCCTTTAGGCTCGCCATAAGACCTAGAACCATTTTTAGGCTCGCCATAAGACCTAGCTGCATTCCCTTAGGCTCATCATAAGACCTAGATCCGTCCTTTAGGATCGCCATAAGACCTAGAACCATTTTTAGGCTCGCCATAAGACCTAGATCCTTCCTTTAGGCTCGTTGTAAGACCTAGTTGCATTCCCTTAGGCTCGTAGTAAGACCTAGTGTTACCCTTTAGCTTACCCGCTCTTATCAAACACATTGCATTCATCACATTCATATAGGCTTGTCATAAGACCTAGTTGCATTATCCAGGCGTGTCACAAGACCTGGCGACAGAAAAGTTGGCGAGGTGATGGCAATAAATCCTCCTTTTGCGATGTCAACTTATTTTCGGGATCAACGAATGGTGGGCGAAGGCAATAAGTCCCCAAGGTTTTTACCAGGAGTTATCCCTGCACACCGGCTTGGGGGGCGATGGCAATAAGTCCACATTGGGTCCAGCCAGGAGCATTGGCACGGGTTTCGGTCCCCAAAAGCATCCGAGCATCATCAGCATCATCAGCATTATCATCAGCATCATCAACATCATCATCATCATTAGCATCATCGACATTTCAGCATTCTTGCATTTGCATACCACCCAGTTATCGCATTTTAGGTTGTCAACGCCTTAGAATCGCTTGACATTATCTCATTTCCACATTTTAGGTTGTCAACGCCTTAGAATCGCTTGACATTATTTCATTTCCACATTTTAGGTTGTCAACGCCTTAGAATCGCTTGACATTATCTCATTTCCACATTTTAGGTTGTCGACGCCTTAGAATCGCTTGACATTATCTCATTTCCACATTTTAGGTTGTCAACGCCTTAGAATCGCTTGACATTATCTCATTTCCACATTTTAGGTTGTCAACGCCTTAGAATCACTTGACATTACTTCATTTCACTTTACTTGTAGATAGTCAACGCCTTAGAATAGCTTGACATCATCTCATTCGTCACAGGCAGTCAACACCTTAGAATAGTTTGACATCATATCATCATTATAGGTAGTCAACGCCTTAGAATTGCTTGACATTACTTCATTTTACTTATAGGTAGTCAGCGCCTTAGAATAGCTCGACACAATTTATCAGTTTTCGATAACATGCAGGGTCTTGGAAACATTTGAAATTTTGGGGTATCACTCAAGCATCAACTAGCCTTCTCACTTTCATTACAAAGTCTAGTTGACGGGGGGCAATCTGTTATACCCAAAATTTTGACCCCCCTGGTTAGGGTCTACGAGGTCCCGGTGTTGTGAGGGGCATTTTAATCAAGTAGTGAGGGATTCCGGCTCGAGCGGCGCATCCCATGGCATGAAGGGCAGCTTCGTCATTTTCAGGGGCGTTTTGGTAATCTTTAAGGGCTCCTGAGACCTCCTATAAGCTTTCTCTCTCCTCCAAAGGATGCCCAAATCAGCTTGAAATGCTTTAATATTTTAACCCATGATAAAGGATGACATTCTAAGCATAATGGCGTTGGAATTTTGATTTTTCGAATTTCCAATAATTTTCTAGCAATTTCTGACTGAATCTGACAAGAAATTCAATTTAAAAATATTCCAACATTTAAAAAATCCGATTCCACTTCAGAAAATTCATAATTTCCATCCTTGACACGTGGTTAAAATTTCATAGCAAAATTCCTTTGGGAAGTCACTTAATTAAAATATCAAAAAATCTTACTTTTACTAGATTTTCTTTATCTTTAAGAAAATCTATATAAGGGGATAGGTTTTTGGATAAAATCAGAACCTCATATGCTCAAGAACCCTAGAGAGTCAGAAAACACAGCCTCCTCTCTCTCTCTCACGTTTTCCAACACCCGGCCACCCAAATCATACCGAAAACTCCCCGAAATCACCATCTAAACACGTTTTTCAATCCCCAAAGCACCAATCATCATCAAAACCCCACAAAAACACCACCAAAACGTGAAGAACAGCAAGAACAACCAACAACCAGAAGCTTGGTTCGAAATCCTTTCGGGTCAGCCATCAACGAGGCACTCGACGAATCCCGGTGTGAAGAATCATCTTGAATTCGAAGGTAAAACAGGTTTCCACTCTACTTTTCTAATCCCCCACGACCTTATTAGCCCTCTGTCAAATTTTGGGCTCAAACTAACCTTCGTACGCTTCTGTGTTGCTATTTATTTAAGCTTCTGTCCAATAACTTGTTTACTAAGTTTCGTGTTTAATTCGAATTCAACTTGAAAACTTTCAATCACTAACGTCTTGTACATCTTTCAGGCTACGCACCCATAAAATTTGAGCCAAAAACACCTTCGGGAACAGCCTCAAAGCCGCCGTCCGGGGGCTGTCCGCACCCACGGACGTCGTGTCCGGGGTCCCGGACTCACTGTCCGTAAGCCCGGACGCCCACGGACGGCGGCGGGATTTTTTTAAAATTTTAAAAAATTAGGTTTTCTAATAATGTCCGTGGCCCCGGACTTCACATTTTTCTGTTTTCTGTTTAATTCGACTTTTATTTTCATATAGGTTAACTAGGGTCCGTGGTTTCGGACATTAGGTCCGTGGCTACGGACTGAAACAAAATTTGACCTAATTCTGCCTCCGAAACCCTAGTTTAGGCAATTTTACTTTCCACTTTAATTTTCTGTCAAAAAATGCTAAAAAACACAAAAAAACAGAAGCTCGCGCACTTAGGTTAAAACGACTCGTAATAAGCCGTAAATAAACCAAGTAGAGGAAAAACGACCTAGGAAGGGTAATGAAAGTAATTGAACCTAATTAAGTCGAGATATCAAGCCCCCGAACCCGAACTCTCCTTTCCTAATTTGATCTAGGTTAAAATTAGGTGGCGACTCATAATAGGTTCCAGTGAGCTAGCTTAGGTCTTAATAATTATTGTTATATGACATAGTTATTAATCTTAGGTTATAAGTGGACCTAAAACCCGATTAGATCCTAATCAACTTTAATCAACATAGGATAGGGTTTAAAATCGAGGCTCACAGATACCACTAAATGTAACGACCCCAAAACCACCCTGGTTGGGAGACCGTTACACGTCGCGCGCTTATTACCTAAGACACGCAAGGCTACACTATCGAAACCCCAAAACAGAAACTGATGCTCATATATTACCAGATAAACGATTACAAAATGTCTTTACAATACACAGGCGGAAGCCAAACTGAATTACAAAGCATATCCTAAATACAACTAGGCCCTAAGGCCAAACAAACTAAATACAAAACTCAAATGCCAAAACGAAAAGTAAGAGCTGAATCTCCAAGCACGAACTAAAACCTGCAAATCAGACGGAGATAGGGGTGAGCAAAACTATTGCTCAGCAGGTGATAAACTTCATCAGCTGAGCAT
This sequence comes from Limonium bicolor, assembly GCA_023374045.1. Lineage (NCBI taxonomy): Eukaryota > Viridiplantae > Streptophyta > Magnoliopsida > Caryophyllales > Plumbaginaceae > Limonium > Limonium bicolor. The sequence goes on from JAIOTZ010000310.1 coordinate 47,108, forward strand.
GCTCAAAACAGATACTGAACATACATATACACGTATACGAAAGCGCTTAGCCAGAGCAAAATCAGATGCAAAGCAGAAGTCTTTCAAATAGACTGAAGTCTAAAACACAAGAAGCTAAGCGGTGGTCAAAACATACACTTAATAGCAGAAGGTAAACTGAAGCTGAAAGCTTGACGAAATCAGAAGCTTAAGAAACTCAGAAGCTTAAACACAATCAGAAGCTTAGCAAAATCAGAAGCTTAGCAAAATCCGGAACTTATCAGAAGGCGGTAAGCACACAGCAGACCGTCTCAAATCAAATACAGATAGAGAGCAGACGAAGTGGAGCACTTTACAAATCAGAAATCCTCAACAGACAGGAAGCACACAGCAGCCTATCTGAGTTTGAAAACAAACAGGACTGGCGGAAGCAGTACAAACAAACATAGGTGTTCAAAGGACAGAAAGCACACAGCAGTCTGTCAAATACAAAAGCAGAGAGAACAGACAGAAGCCGAACAGAACACAAACAGAAGTGGGACACTAGCACCAAGCATAACACTTAGAAAGGGTCGAAGACCCATGGATCTAACAGATCCCTCGACAACGCAGAAATGACCCGAAGGCCAAAGGGTTCGTCAACCCCACAGAACAGATTGGGCATGACCCACACTCAGAATGACGTCTACATGGTATACCACGGAATAGCTCGACCCAGCCATTCACGGCTCAGAAGCAGAGTAACTAGGTCCCAAAACGGAAGCTTAACAAACAGAAGCTTTAAACAGAACGGGACAAAAGTCCTTGTCAGAACAGAGCAGAAAGCAGAAGCTTTTAACAGAACAGAACAGAGGGCCAAAGCACATCAAACGGATCATAATCCTTTATCAAAACAAAAGTCATACACTGACTAGCAAACACGAAAACCAACCAGAAGCATAGAAGCTCAAACACTCTTCCAGAGCAAATCAGAGTTCAAAGGCTTATTTAAGACTTTCAAATCAAAGTACATATATACATGTACCAAAACATACCAGAACAGATAGTACTCGAAAAGAGGAATCCAACGCCGCAAACGGCACTCAAAACGGAGCTCAAACGAAGAAGTTATGCTAAAACAAAGGTTGGTCCGAACATGCGTCCGACCTTGCATGTTCGGACCTAATTCGAGAGTCAGAAAATCTTCCGGCGTATGATGTCCGAACTTCAATGTTCGGACACATGTTCGGACATACCGAAAACTGCAAAATCAATTACGGAAAACAGCCAGAACCAAGCCACAAAACCCCCACAAAACATACATAATTTATAGTAGCAAATTAGCCAATCGAAAACACATTTCCATGGGGTTTTAACGCATCATACGCACATCAAAATCAACCAAAAACATCACCAAATCAAAGAGTTAAAACAATCATATACGAAGAACAAACAAAATCAGAAATCCCCATGGACGAACACACACAACCGAATCCATTCACCACCTACCTCACATCCGACGCAATGCAATCTCAGAGGACTCTACACTTCGGATTCCTCGAATCTCCACTCGAATTGATGAACTAAAGAACTGAACAACCGGATTCCATAATCCAAAATCAGAAAGAGGAAAAAAGGAAATCAATGAAGAACAAAATCAAATCACAATCCAAACCTGACGATCGACCGACTAGCAGAACCGGAATCCCATACGCAAATGACCAACAATCGGTTATAGGGAGGAGATTGAAGAAGAGGGAGAGGAGCAAAGGGAGGTTACTTTTGAGGAGTGAAGCGGGAGTAAGGAAGGAGAGGAGAACTGTCGTGAATAGATGTCAGAAGTGGAAGGGAAGATAGAACGTGATTAGAAAATTGAGAAGGAGGGTTAGGAAAAATAAAAATGAGAAATAAAATAATAAGTTCCTAACTCCTTAAGTAATAACAAATCAGGAAAGACGTCTATAGCCCTCCTTCCTCAAGCTAACTTATTAACGTTAAGAGAATGTTATAAACATACTAACGTAAGATTAAGATTGACTCGAACTCCCTTTGGGAATCAGAAGGAAGTAATACAAGATAAAATAAAAAAAATCTGGGGCATAACAACATACCCCTCTTAAAATGAATTTCGTCCTCGAAATTCGACGAAACCCAGAACGTGAACAAATGCACTTCCAGTGCCAGAATACAATGAACACTCACAAGGCCAACACTCAGAACTGGTTGCTGATTGGCGGATAAAAGACCATGCAGAAGATGATTACTGAAGGCTATGCACGAAGGCACAGGAAGAATGCTCACACATCCCAGAAGCTCGAACCCCACACGAGCTAACACAAAAACCTCACTGGCTGACTCATTAACATAACGAACAAAGCAGAAGACTGTAGAAGGTTAATCTTGAAGAATTAGGAACATCACTCACACTCACTGGTCATTGACTAACATTAGCACAAAGCAGAATATTTTTGGAGATTCAGCCTAAAAGCACAGAAGGAAACGCTTACACATCTCAGGAGTCCACACCTCACAGAGCTAACACTCAGAACTTGTTAAATGTCTCACTGATTGAAGGGACAAGGGAATAATTACTGAAAATCAACTTGAAGCCACAGACATAACACTCAGATTCACTGCTGACTGGCTAACAGAGGAACACACCAGAAGATTATCCCTAAGGTTAAGAAAGGTCACTCACCCTCATCTCAAAAGCTCCAACTTACACGAGTTAACACATCGAGCCTACTGGCTCATTCACTAACAGAAGAAACGAAGCAGGAGAGTACTAACACATAGCTTCTAAGGCACAGAAGGGAACGCTCACAAAGTTAGCGCTCAGAATACACTGGCTAACTCGCTGACAGAGGAAACAAAGTAGATAATCATTAATGCTTAGCACAAGGGACAGAAAGAACACTCACTCATTTCAGAAGCTCCAACCTCGAAGAGCTAACACTCAGAACACACTAACTACTCTCTGACAGAAGAAACAAAGCAGATGATCACTAAAGGCTCAGCACAAAGACATTGGAAGAACGCTAACATATCTCAGAAGCTCTACTTACACGAGCTAACACATGGACCTCACTAGCTGATTCACTAACAGAATCAGCAAAGCAAAAGATTACAAAGGCTAAGCTTGAAGGAATAGGAACAACACTCACATATCTCATAAGCTTGCACCTCACAAATCTAGCACTCAGAACTTATTAGCTGACTCACTGACATAAGAGGTGAAACAGAAGATTACTAACACTCAACCTAAATGCACAAGAACTCTTAGAGGTGTCCTTACCTAAAGGACCAACATACTCGCAACTCCCACCATAACACAACACAGAACATACAACACAAGCACGTAACACAAGCTCACAACTGAAGCACACAACTCTGTCAAACAAGAACTCACATTCGGTCATCCTTTCCCAAAGGACCTAACTCCCTCAGACTCACTTTCAGAACACACAAGCACATGTAAACAGACACTACGCTTCCGCTGCGCTACTCTGATGGCGGACAACCACAGAGCAGACACACATAACAGACACCAGATAGCAGACAAGTCACGCAACAGCCAACACATAGCATATAGTAGGCAAAGACACGGAAGCGTAGACATGCAGACACCCACAAACCCAACGAAAACCAAACCTGGCTCTGATACCACTAAATGTAACGACCCCAAAACCACCCTGGTTGGGAGACCGTTACACGCCGCGCTTATTACCTAAGACACGCAAGGCTACACTATCGAAACCCCAAAACAGAAACTGATGCTCATATATTACCAGATAAACGATTACAAAATGTCTTTACAATACACAGGCGGAAGCCAAACTGAATTACAAAGCATATCCTAAATACAACTGGGCCCTAAGGCCAAACAAACTAAATACAAAACTCAAATGCCAAAACGAAAAGTAAGAGCTGAATCTCCAAGCACGAACTAAAACCTGCAAATCAGACGGAGATAGGGGTGAGCAAAACTATTGCTCAGCAGGTGATAAACTTCATCAGCTGAGCATGCTCAAAACAGATACTGAACATACATATACACGTATACGAAAGCGCTTAGCCAGAGCAAAATCAGATGCAAAGCAGAAGTCTTTCAAATAGACTGAAGTCTAAAACACAAGAAGCTAAGCGGTGGTCAAAACATACACTTAATAGCAGAAGGTAAACTGAAGCTGAAAGCTTGACGAAATCAGAAGCTTAAGAAACTCAGAAGCTTAAACACAATCAGAAGCTTAGCAAAATCAGAAGCTTAGCAAAATCAGAAGCTTAGCAAAATCCGGAACTTATCAGAAGGCGGTAAGCACACAGCAGACCGTCTCAAATCAAATACAGATAGAGAGCAGACGAAGTGGAGCACTTTACAAATCAGAAATCCTCAACAGACAGGAAGCACACAGCAGCCTATCTGAGTTTGAAAACAAACAGGACTGGCGGAAGCAGTACAAACAAACATAGGTGTTCAAAGGACAGAAAGCACACAGCAGTCTGTCAAATACAAAAGCAGAGAGAACAGACAGAAGCCGAACAGAACACAAACAGAAGTGGGACACTAGCACCAAGCATAACACTTAGAAAGGGTCGAAGACCCATGGATCTAACAGATCCCTCGACAACGCAGAAATGACCCGAAGGCCAAAGGGTTCGTCAACCCCACAGAACAGATTGGGCATGACCCACACTCAGAATGACGTCTACATGGTATACCACGGAATAGCTCGACCCAGCCATTCACGGCTCAGAAGCAGAGTAACTAGGTCCCAAAACGGAAGCTTAACAAACAGAAGCTTTAAACAGAACGGGACAAAAGTCCTTGTCAGAACAGAGCAGAAAGCAGAAGCTTTTAACAGAACAGAACAGAGGGCCAAAGCACATCAAACGGATCATAATCCTTTATCAAAACAAAAGTCATACACTGACTAGCAAACACGAAAACCAACCAGAAGCATAGAAGCTCAAACACTCTTCCAGAGCAAATCAGAGTTCAAAGGCTTATTTAAGACTTTCAAATCAAAGTACATATATACATGTACCAAAACATACCAGAACAGATAGTACTCGAAAAGAGGAATCCAACGCCGCAAACGGCACTCAAAACGGAGCTCAAACGAAGAAGTTATGCTAAAACAAAGGTTGGTCCGAACATGCGTCCGACCTTGCATGTTCGGACCTAATTCGAGAGTCAGAAAATCTTCCGGCGTATGATGTCCGAACTTCAATGTTCGGACACATGTTCGGACATACCGAAAACTACAAAATCAATTACGGAAAACAGCCAGAACCAAGCCACAAAACCCCCACAAAACATACATAATTTATAGTAGCAAATTAGCCAATCGAAAACACATTTCCATGGGGTTTTAACGCATCATACGCACATCAAAATCGACCAAAAACATCACCAAATCAAAGAGTTATGCTAAAACAAAGGTTGGTCCGAACATGCGTCCGACCTTGCATGTTCGGACCTAATTCGAGAGTCAGAAAATCTTCCGGCGTATGATGTCCGAACTTCAATGTTCGGACACATGTTCGGACATACCGAAAACTGCAAAATCAATTACGGAAAACATCCAGAACCAAGCCACAAAACCCCCACAAAACATACATAATTTATAGTAGCAAATTAGCCAATCGAAAACACATTTTTATGGGGTTTTAAAACAATCATATACGAAGAACAAACAAAATCAGAAATCCCCATGGACGAACACACACAACCGAATCCATTCACCACCTACCTCACATCCGACGCAATGCAATCTCAGAGGACTCTGCACTTCGGATTCCTCGAATCTCCACTCGAATTGATGAACTAAAGAACTGAACAACCAGATTCCATAATCCAAAATCAGAAAGAGGAAAAAAGGAAATCAATGAAGAACAAAATCAAATCACAATCCAAACCTGACGATCGACCGACTAGCAGAACCGGAATCCCATACGCAAATGACCAACAATCGGTTATAGGGAGGAGATTGAAGAAGAGGGAGAGGAGCAAAGGGAGGTTACTTTTGAGGAGTGAAGCGGGAGTAAGGAAGGAGAGGAGAACTGTCGTGAATAGATGTCAGAAGTGGAAGGGAAGATAGAACGTGATTAGAAAATTGAGAAGGAGGGTTAGGAAATATAAAAATGAGAAATAAAATAATAAGTTCCTTACTCCTTAAGTAATAACAAATCAGGAAAGACGTCTATAGCCCTCCTTCCTCAAGCTAACTTATTAACGTTAAGAGAATGTTATAAACATACTAACATAAGATTTAGATTGACTCGAACTCCTTTTGGGAATCAGAATGAAGTAATACAAGATAAAATAAAAAAAAATCTGGGGCATAACAGTGTTAGGCATTGGATTAAACCTTGTTATACCTACAACATATGAGATCTATGAGGGCAACTTTTATTGCCCTGATAGATCAAAAACTTGCCACTTAAGAGGGCGACCTAATAATTGCCTCCACGATTGCCTCTTAAGATATTCCATGGTAGAATATGGTGGCGACCTAGTTTGGTCGCTCTGCTTGATAAGATCTAAGAGGGCAACTAAAGTCGCCCTGGTTGGGATGAAGCAAAGGAAGCAATATTTGTTATTTTTTTTGGTCGATGATCAAGAGGGGCAACACAATTTGGTCGCCCCCGTTGCTTGTTTCAATAAGAGCAAGTACAAAATCTCGCCCTCTTTGATTGATGTCAGAGAAGGCAACCTTGCTCTTCGCCCTCTTCTTGGTCATTATTCCCCTGACGCTTGACTGCACTTTATTAGGACGACTTGGTAGTCGCCCCCTTTGATCACTATCTATGGGAACGACTCATCTTGGTCGCCCTCTCTGATTTACGTCAATGGTGACAAAAGTGTTTAGTCGCCCCCTTTGATCGTCTATTAGGGCAACAAAAGTCGCCCTCATAGATGTATTTTTTAGAAAAAAAAAATAAAATGAGACTCGAGCACCTAAACATCTTACCTACCCTCGTTCTAACCATCCTCATACTCACAGCTCTTTTGCATTAAATGACAATATTCAACAAAGCAGTTCAAGATACAAATACCAACACACACATCAAGCAGTTCCCAACAAACTTTTTTAACAATACGCATTAGGATGATATAATCAAGCAACTGACAGAGATGGAAGGAAGATTTAGAAAGAGAACTAACTATTAGTCACTACTGTTGTTGTTCGATAAAGAAAAATACAGAAGTTCAACTATGAGTCTCAGTTGCCACTCAATATGTGAATGTAACTTGAAATTAACAGAACCGCACATAAATTAAAGATATAAGAGGAAACAGACAACAATAGAAGATTCATGATTCATGGTACGTAGCTAGATAGACATGATGTTTTTTGATGTATGTCGACTTCTGTAAGATTCAATCTTCTCCAACCTAAACTTCTCATGACAATCAGCTATGAACATATCGGCTAGTTTATCAATCTGATTCATCATCTTCAACACATCAGATAGTCTAGATTATATCGTTGCAATTCACAACAAACTCTACAGCTAGCTATTTCAAACGGCCAACAAACAGCCACAAATGCCAGTAGACCAATCAATACATAATGTTAAACATTCATCAAACGATCAGCTTCCAGCTAATCCATGATCCATAAAAAAGCAAGATATTCTGAGGCAATTACCTATTCTTTTTTCTTTTTGCCTCTGCTTCTGAAAAAGCTATTTGAGGAATAGACCCTTTCAACTCCTGCGTATCTTTTGATCCGGGTTGATTCTGAAGAGGAAAATAAGCTATTTGAGGCTGAAGTCAAATATATTAGCAACCTATTCCCAGCATATCAAGGTGTTAGATAATTGTAAATATTACAAGAATGTAGACCCAGCTACACATATATACCTGAGATTTTATCCAAGATGAGGAAAGGATCAAAGTACTTGAGCTAAAACCTGAAGAGAAAAAAAAGTTTCATGAGTTATTTAAACACATACAGATTGCATATAACTATATTGCATATGGGAAAAACTCAACAGCAAATATTATCGTCACATGTCATATCTGTAATGCACAATCACTTCTTGGATTCTATGTACATATTATTCAATTTTTCAAACAAAAAAAAGCCTACATATTTAGGAACACATTAGTAAGGGTTGATGCATTGCACCATCTAATTGGTACTACAGCAGAGTTCACTATTTTTGTCGTATCGATAATAAACAAATGCAACAATGAATAATTACGTGATGACTTATATATTACTTATAGTGGGTCACATTATCTCATGGTAGCTAGGGAAATAGCAAAACTCACATCCTGATTCGCGATGACCACATCTCTCCCTATCTTTGCATTCTTGTCAATAATGTAGTTCCTTCAAAGAGATTGAGATGCATTGTATTAGAGGCGTAACAGATAAAGAAAAGAAATGGGAACACGGGAAAAATTGGTCTTTAGAAATGAAGTGCAATCAAACCTGATTATTGTGTCCTGCCCAACTCCAATAGGAACCTTTCTCTGGGCTATTGCAGAAGCGACTTCTGACTCGGTTTGTGTAACACCCCAACCGTTAATCTCGTCATTACCTCTTAAACCGTTACTAATTACTCCTACTCACGCAGCGGAACTCTAATTACAACGAGGGGTGAAACAACGCCGTTAGCCACCCATGTGGCTAACCAGGCCTTCCTTACTTACCGTAACGGTCTGATGAACTGGAACAACCGAGTACTTCATACAACACAATACTCAATTCATTTCTTTACTATACTGAGTCTACAATATACGGATGCCGATAACATACTCGGACTTACACCTCTTTCAAATGCATTAGTAATTACTATCTAACTACCCATGCTTCATAGCAGTCCCCGTCCTACTCTCTCGAACGGTGGTCAGCTTCAAGTACCTGCACACTAAAAACGTTCCCCCTAGGGGGTCAGCTTACGCTGAATATGAAATTCGCATATACCGCGTGCTAACCGCGGTACGCCGACTACTTTGGGTCGGATATACATGGAGTTCATTTTAATCAAACAACATGCATCATGGCAATACAATGTATATGTATATCACACAAGGAATCTACACCCAATCACGGAACACGATTCCTAACTAACATAACAATGTTGTTAGTGGTAACTGGTTACTCTTAGGCATTGAGGGTTATTCCTCACTATGCCTCGTTTACTTATTCAATACCTCACCCGCTCTCTCGGGTTACTTATTCATATGCACACCCATTCTCTTGGGCTACTCGTACTATACTCACCCACACTCTCGGGTTACTTATTCTCATTATCTCACCCATACTCTTGGGTTATTTATACTCATTATCTCACCCACACTCTTGGGTTATTTATACTCATTATCTCACCCACACTCTTGGGTTATTTATACTCAAGCTCTTGTAGATTCCCGAGACACTACAGGTCTCCTACGTCACGCTTGTTACTCTTAATACATATTTAGGCCAAAACTCATGGCTCTCTAGCATAGTCTTACTTCCCCGGTTTCGACCCTACTCTGGGTCTAGCATGGTGGGAAGGTTCAACTAGCTCACGGAACTCTCTCTTAGTTCCTATCTCTTTTACTTAGGTCCGACTACTCTCGGACTACTCTCGTTCCCATACACTCCTCTCTCGGAGTTATAATAATAGCATGTGTATTAGTCTAGAAGCATCATTCTCGATGTTTCTAATGACCTTGGGAACTTTACTTAAATTCGGGTAATCTTAGGTTTAAGGGTTACCCTCACAATCATATGCTTGTACGTTCGGATATTTTCTTATACCGGGTAAAATCCTCATATAGGAGGTCGACCATGTCTCAAGGGAGTTACATAGTCCCTTAGGTCTCTTTTACCTTTCTTATAAGTTCACATTATTGGACTAACTTCAATCCTCTCGATGGAGGTTCATTTATCTCTCCACTCATATTTATTTCGTGGATTGTTTCAATAAGGTTCTCTAACCGTTATCGGGTATTTACTCAACCCGTACTTCTCCTCACATTTTAGGGAGTTCATATGTTTGTGTTATCGTTATACTTTAATCGATAGCTTGTGTGTGTTTGCATATCACCATTGTTCATGTGACTACCCGATCTACGGGTTCTAGTCAATCACTACACTCTATGAGTCGGTCTATGCACTATGTTAGACCACACCGGCGTACAAGTATGTTAGTTCATACAACATACAATAAGGCATACATAATCAAACAAGGGATTATTTTCATGCTTTAATCTTGATTAAGCCGGCACACAAACACACAAATCAGAGTAACTCGGTTAGCATACGGGGCATGAGAAAATCATACCTTTCACCGGGGTTTTTACTTTTACCGTGTCATCTCACCATGCTCGGGTCACGCATGATTCTCTGATAATGTTTCAAACATTATTATTAATACTAAGCTCATACGGTACATAATAAAATGCTACTCCCGTACTTACCCCGTTATCCCGTTATCTCGGTTTTATTCTTGTTAATTTGAGTTCTCACTTCTCAAACACTTCTAACACTTTCTTACGCTTCCTAGGGCCTTAACATGTCACCAAACAAGGCCTTAACATCTTATAACATCATTAACATTTAAACCCCCATCATTTACAACCTTTAAAATGCTCTCTGTAGGTTTCTGGGGGTGGTCCGGGACTTGGTCCATACCCTAAGTCCCGGACCAATCACAAAGCTAACTCTCGGCCAAAAATAATGCATGGTCCGGGACCTTGTACCTAGGCCAAGTCCCGGACCGATATGGGTGTTGTACTCTCGGCCTAAAAATCGTATGTGGTCCGGGACTTGAGCATGGAGTTAGGTCCCGGACCAAACAAGCAGAACACTCTCGGGGGTAATTTTAGGGGTGGTCCGGGACTTGGTCCTGGACCTAAGTCCCGGACCCTGCTATAGATTTTACAGAATTGACATTTCCTAACTCTGTTACAGGTTATCTCTTAGCCCATTGATTAACCTATCTTCACCAACTAAATCCACATGTTTTAGCATCTAATTACCCTTCTTAATTACCTTAAACCATGCACCAAATACACTCACCAATCTAACTAATTTTACTTAGATTCTTTACACTTACAAAGCTAGTTTTCTCACTTGATTTCTCTCAGATTGTAACAGATTTTGGTTTCTTCTTTAGGCCATTCAAACCTCTCCTACTGATGTCATAGCCAACACTCAAATGACATTATTCTGCTCCTTGCACACTCTTCTTCTTAGTCAGGTTCTCAAAACATAACCCACTCATCTTAAAACCTCTTAACGACCTAGTTTCTTCCTATAATAAAAACACTCAAGTCCTTAATCTCCTAAACGATTTGACAGCACTTGGCTACTTCTTTAGCATATTCACCACTAAAACAGCCACCAAAATCAGTTCTTCCATCCCTGTTATTACAACATTAAACACCCTTACAGCAACACATTAATTTCCCCTCTGTTATCCACAATTACAAGTTCAGTTTCTAAGTTTGTTTTGCATCCCCAAACAGCATTAAAACTTCCTCATTCAAGAACCAATATTGTAGTACAAGACTACACTAGTTCATGGTTATTTATTTACATTCAAAATCGGTTTACAGAGAACAGAAACAACCCAAGGTAAGTTCATTACCTTGCTAGTTTTTCTTTCTTTCCTGATTTCTCTTCTCTTCTTCCACGTTCTCTTGTTCCCTCTTTCTCCTCTTGTTTTTCCACACCACACAGGGAATATGGATTGCTAGCTACAACCATATTCCATCGCACATATAACAACAAATCAATTCAATTTTTTCCCCACATAACCTAATACTTTAAGGAGTTAGTTTTCAATGTTTAGCCTTGGTATTACCTTAGAAGGTCCAAAAGGAGTGCTTGGCAATCAATTGGAAGAGTTCCCAACACCCCACAAGAGCAAGGTGAAATCGGCTGAAATGGAGGAAATTTTCAACGTGAGGGAAAATTTCCCAAATTACAAGAACAAGCTTGAAATGGCCAAAACTCTTACTTATTATTACCTTAAGACCTTAAGGAGGTGGAGGAGAGTTAAAATCAGCTCTTAAAGCTTCAAAAGATCCAACATCCATGGAAGTGAAGGTGGAGGAATCAAGATTTTGAGGGGTGGAAAACGTAGCCCTCGCCGATACGAATCCAACGGTAGTATTTTTGTGGGATTCGGTGAAGAAATGAGAAGGTTAGAGGAGGAAGAAGGTGAGGTGAGGTGCTGTTGGTGTCGCGATTTACAGAGGAAGGAGAAGTTGCAAGGCTCTGGGACTAATCGTGAATGAAGAAGGAGAAATGAGAGGTAAGTACTTTACTTTACTTTTTAGTTTTATACTATTTGCTTTCTTATTTATTATTTGTCTTTTTATTTCTAAATAGCTAGCAAGCTATTAATGTGTGTGTACACACTAATTAAAAACCGGCCCACATTAATTTTGCCCGGGTCGTTTTTCGACTTTTCGAATTATACGCGTCTCGTCTCCCGGTTTCGTCACTATTCACTCACCGGGCCCGTTTTTTCGGAATTTTCTCATTTAATTAATTTTAATGGTTATTAAGCTTCCATTAATACTTATTTATAGTTATTTAATCAACTATAATTTTTACGGGTCCGTTCGACCACTTAAAGTCACGTTTTCGGGTTTCTCGAAAAACGTGCTTAAAACTCCGTTAGCATTTTAATCCATTATTTGGATCCGTTTTCTTCGGGAATTATTCCCACATAATAATTAGGCGTAATTAAGCCTTAGGAATCCATCTCGGACCCTAACGAGATCATATTTTCCTTTATTCATTTAATATTTTAGCGTTTTTCGCTTTTAACGCATTTTCTCTTTTATTTTGGTTTTATTCTTTTTACCAATACTCTTTAGGCACCATAGGCCTTTAATAATCATATTAGAGTAATTTAAATCACCATTTTTAGATCCGGGGTATTAAAATCTACCCCCCTTAGGAACTTTGTCCTCAAAGTTGGTGAATCTAGATGGTTACTCTCATGGGCGTACTATGCCAAGGTTATAATACATGTACAACCTTACAGACTTCACAAGTCGGTCTCATTTCATACTACACATACCTCACACATATCACAGCATGTATAGCAATCAAAATACTTTTTGTTCTCTCTCCATGGAATCGGTCCGAAGACAAGAGGCACTACAGTCCTCGAATCCATGTTGAGTATTATACTACTGATCCCTCAGGTACCGGTCACGTTGAACACTTACTCTTTCTGGTTCACGGCCGCTTCATGACAAATGGGCACTTACTCTCTCTGGCCCACGGTCCCTTCGGTTCTGATCAAAACATTACACATATACATATCCTCAGGCACTCTGGTTGACTCACTCAACACAGGAACATCTCAGGGTACTCTCCCCGTCCTGCTGCCTTTGGAAAAATCACACACTGACACCGCCCCAACCGGCCACTTAGGACCTTCGCACGTACGGTGCAATGGTTTCAAAACCAGTACACGCCCACCGTTCTACCGGTCATCAAGACTTAAGGCCACAGCCATCGGCGGGTGATAGCGGTTTCAAAACCAGTTTTCAGTTCCATCTTCATACTTGAAGAAAATTCTTTTTCAAAATCTGTTTGAAAATTCTTTTTAAAACATCACACAACTCCAAATCAAATTTATGGTAGTTGTATCTTTTCTTAGCGTGATTACTTGTGACCACTTATAGGGAGCTTCAAGAATCATCCAACCCTGATGTGATCAGCATCAGTGTTGAACTATCCTTCCACCCCAATTTGTGTTCGGTTTCCCTTGATCGCTAGCAGACCAAGTTCCACCTCCCACGGCAGTTTCAAACAATCAGATAATCAAACATTTCCGTTTTCTATCTTTTACTCTTTCTAGTCATATTCATAAAACAATCTGTTTCAATTTATCTTTATCATGGAACTTAAGTCATCCATTATTCTCTATTTGTTTCTCTTACCTTGCCTAGGCATTCCATACTTGTGGCCTCATTAGTCAAATTATTACTCAACTTAAAACACATAACATGCAACTCCAAAGGATGGAACTCACTCCATCAATCATTCTCAAATAAAATCACCTAGGGAACTCACTCCCTCTTAGGTTACACATCGGTTTCATACCACTTCGTACTCATTATGTCTCATGTCTAATCTCACTAGACATATACTATAGGGATTCTCATTCCCTAGGAGTCTCTCTACTCCTCTTTTCATAAATATTACATACTCGTTACTTGCATCACTCATGCACAATAATCATTATACACAATGAATGGGTACATATGTTTATGTAACATAAGTTCCAATCATCAACAATTTCTTTTGTGCTATGCACATAGTAGTTTACGCCTCTATAACGTAAAACATACTCTAAGCGGTTTCTCGCCCTACCCCCCTTAAAAGGGGTTACGCCCGCGTAACAGACCATATGTTATACTGAACATTGGTTCACTAATTCTGGTATCATGAAGTGTTTTTAACTTCAATGCGGTTAATTAACTCATAACCAGGTTCGGTTTAGCCTCTAAGGTTTCAAGCGTTTAGATGAGCCATCTACTCATGTTTGCCATGTACACTTAACTTTAATTACGGTCCACTAGCTTTTGCTGGTGGTCTGATAACTAGAGCTTAACTCGCCCTTTCAATATTCTCAATGTATTACTCACTTCCTTTCTATCCCCTTTTTGTGTTGGGAAATAAGGTTTCTCAATCGTCGCTTGGTATCTCTTACGTATGCGAATTCGATGAGTTATAGATTTTCTCTCCAGCTCTCTGGAAATCCATTTTGTATAACTATGGATACCTTCATGATTATTCACTATTTTTCCCGACTTATTGTCGGTTGAGGTCAAGCTACTACTCAGTATGTAGTGCTTCCTCGATTTAGTTGCTTCTGAATTACATTTGTTTACTTGTTTCTGTACAAGAATTCCTCATTCATACTACTCTGCCTTTTTCCACACATCGATCCTGGGCCCTGTGGGTTACTGCCCACGCTCTTTGTGCATCTTTGGCCAATGGCCGCACGTTATCTCTCTAGACTCTCACTCACAGGCTTCGGTTGACATTCTCAATTCCTGGCTCTCCCACTTGATCATTACCGTACAAGTTGCAATACACAAACACTCAGTCATACAGAGTGCAGAAGCGTAAACCCCTTGACAGTAAATCTCTCATGGATAGGATGATTATGTCCCCTTTACCACATTTTCTAACAGCTCATATCAGTATCTGTTACTGTGTATCATGTTCTACTCATTACTACATTCTCTTATATGGCATCCGCTACTACTTTAGCTTCCGCTCATGTACTCCCGCCATTTATACTATGGTTTGCCATTCATTTGGCTCAATATAATATATTACTCCAAACTCTTTACGCTTACTGCGCATCGTTTACTCAGCAATTCATACTGCACACATACTGTGTTTACTACTCAACCGATTACTCTCTCGGTTTCTTTCCACTGCTATCAAAGCCTTTCTACATACTATCTATGTTCAAATTATTCCTTGGCAAAAACACATGCTCAAGTATCATTACACCGCTCTAGCGGTTTCATATTACATACTTAAGTGGTAGCCTTTTTCTGGAAGATTCACGCAATTACGCTCCATAGGCTCCACAATACAAGTGGTGTCCCCACTCTAAGGTAGGGTTCATGCCACAACAACCCTTATGCCTTTATGCATATGTTTTGCAACGTTTGAGTGAATCTACGAATTGTAGTTGGTTCTATCGGCTTACAAGCCACCTTGCCTCGAGTCATGCTCTATGCGGCTGTTTATATAGGTTTCTGCTTCTCCGTATACCATTAAATGGTTTGGAGGTATTACTGGGTTTTTGATATGGTTGTCTCACCACGCTTCCGTACATGGAAGTCCCTCTAAGTTTCTTGATATTAGTTCATGCCTTCTGGCAATCTAGGGTACCCCGTGTTACATGGGATCCCTTCGGGTTCTACCCGAGTGTTCTCTTTAACACTTGTGTTCTCAACACGATGTTTCGTTCAACTACTGTTGACTTCGGCACCCTTCACGGACTGCTCCTGGGTGTTACCGGGTAATGCCATTACATCTGGCTTGTACTTATGGTTATGTTCAGTTGCGACTTCGCCTTGCGGCTATGTATAACTCAAACTATCCCGTTTAGGGTTGTAAGTCTCCCGTTATTGGGTAGAGTATTAGTACTTTTCCTTTACCTACTTAATTAGGTCGTTATTCTCTTAGTGAGGTATAATGTGGGAATTCTATCCCGTTTATCATAACATTGATAAGTTCATTTAGGCATTCGCCGTATTACTTACACTGGTATTCATTCCAGTCATTTTGTATTTCCTAAGACATATCCAATGTCCATACCCAATACTCTGTGCTTCTTGCACTTCTCCACGCTATGTCCTTAAGCCCGTTACCTTACTGGTTTCTAGACTCCTTTATCTTGGTAAGCTTCCTTATGTTCTTCGGTCATTCGAGGTGTCCAACTGTCTTTGTTTGAATTGGCTCTTTCGTCCGTAGTATGGAGTGGGCTACTTCCCGTGTTCCGTACTCTACTAGTATACATACATGGAGTATCTTATTGATACGTTACCACTTACCTGACTAACTCATAATTGGTCTGTCAGGTCCGCAGGCTCCTTCGGAGTGCGGTCGTTCCATGTCTCGTTTGTGTACACTTGTAGAGTCGGTCACGCCTACTAAGTGAAGTATTCTGTTGCCAACTCCTCTTGTATCATTATATGATAACTTACCGTGGTTCTCTGGTTTGGTTTTTTTTTAAATTTGGGGGTTTTTGGAAAATTCTCTGTTTGAAAGAAAAATTTGAGTTGAAAATAAATCTACGGCATTTCAATGCCGGTTGCTTCTTACTAAGTCTGACTTCTTGCAGACTGGTATGTTCTTTATACAGTGATTAGGCCGTTAGCCTTCTCAGGTTTCGTTTCAGAATTCTTAGGGTTTGTGGTGCTATATTGGCTCTCTTGCCGTCTTGGTACTTGCTAAGTACTGGTCGCTTGCCAAAGCTCTTCTTATTAGTCTCGCTATTACTGCAT
>JAIOTZ010000311.1:0-64073 GCA_023374045.1 Limonium bicolor
TTATGGTCTAAGCTAATTCTCAACGGATTGGAAGAGTAAGGCGTCTAAAGTTTTGGTTTCACCAGCACATAAAATCATACCGAAACAGAGAGGTAAACTCGTGTTTTGCGACTTCAATTTCTTTCTGTGTGGTTCGAGTTAGGTTTAGTTCTTGCTATCAATACGTAGATCTAAGTTTGTTCTTTCCAATGAGCCCTTACTCATAACCTAACTCGATTTGTACTGCTAGTTATAGATCCTCAAAGTTGGCACCACGAACTGCTCAAAGTTCGAGTTTTTTCCAGTTTTCCGAATTTGAATTCACACAATTTGCACAATCCGGTGAGTCTCCGATCAAATTACTCCGATATTGCTGTTCGTAGTCATGTTTTCGACCTAACCCATGTTCCAATTTAGTCAATTATGTGTTAGGTTAGGAGAATTTGTGAGAATTGTGATCGAATTGAATTCGGTACCGAAAAAACCCTAACCTTTGAATCGAATTCGAAACTTGATGTATACTGCATTATAATTGGGGAAACCGGTATCAATGGAACCGAAATTTGATTACGAAACTATAGAAACAAGAATCACTCGATTTCGTTCTGTAGATTAGGAGATATACGTGATTTAGTACTCGATCTGCTTATTATCTTCGCTGATGAACTCGGAGTACAGGGGCCGTCCGATCTCGTTTTAAAAGATTGGACGGCCGAGATTAAAACATTCCAGAATAAGTTTATAAAGTTTTTATAAATTCCAGTAAATAGTCCTAACTTGTTGGGTTAATTTAAATATCTTCCCGAATGTATTTTGACTTGAAATTTTAACCATAGATTCCTTATTTAATCTAGTTTATTTTGATGTATAAATTATTATGGTTTTGGAGTTTTTAAACATAAGTTTTGAGTTTTGCAAGTTACGGGTTTTCTGGAATTATTTGGCTAAATTAAAAAGATATTTTTATGAAATAAAATTTTATAATATGTCTAAAATGTTATAGTTACTTTATATTAAATTTGGGAATTTTGGGCAATGGTAAAAGGTTTTAAAAATTGTGTTTATGAGTTTTTCATAAGAATAACCTATAATATAAGGTTTTTAATGTAACCAAAAATTAAAGTATGGTTTGTTAATAAACTTTTTAAGTTGGGAAAAATATGGAACACTAAATTAACATTTATAACAGTAAGTTTATAAATGTTTGGGTATTAGTTTTTATGAGAAGTGAAATTATTTACATATATGTATATATATACTTATATGGTAGATTTAAAAATAGGAACTTATGTTAAAACAAGGAATTTAATTATTTTTATGTTTTATTTATTATATTATATGGGAGTTAATATTTTTAATTTAAACTAAGGAAAATATATATATTAATTTCTATACATATATATATAAGGAATAAAATAGCAACTTAGGTTAAATCAAGGAACTAAATTAATCTACATTTATATTAGTATATAATATGGTAGTTAATATACTTAATTGAAACTAAGGAAAATTCTTTATTTTATAACCATATTTCGGATGTAGATATGTGTAAAAGTTAATATAAATAATTAAATGCAATAAAACTACATAAAGAATGTCTTGAGTAAATCCTAGTATACATATACGATAAATAGATAAATAAATAAAAGACATAAAATACCTTATAGCAAATAGAATATGAAGGAATTAATAAGTTAAACTAAACCTATACATAATACTATTAAAAGAATATTATATGAGCTAGTATTGAATTGTGGTTATGAAATTGAGCTTAAAGAGTTATCTTGGATTTCTAAGATTATATAAACCATATTAGAATACATGCGTAATATTATTTGTCAAAGACCATAATGTAAATCTATAATTTGGCTAGGTAATGAATAAGTTGGGACTTAGGAATATTTGTAATTAGATTTTACACAATAGAACTTACTATATAATTAATGAATAAATGTAATACTTTTACATCTAAATGTTCTTAATATATAAACAATAATAAATAAATAAAATACTTTTACATCTAAATGTGAGGTGGATTAGTAAGTCTAGATTTAATCATTTCTTAACATTTATGGTATTGGAATATAACTTAATGTTTTAGGATAAAATCATTAAAAGGGTTATGATATAATCTATATTAAACGATGATTTGGGAATTTATCTAAATAATTATCCTTAAGTTTCTTAGAATTAGATAAGCCATATAAAATACATTTATTACCAATATTCAGGATGTGAGTTTACAGTTAAGTGAGGTATTTAGTGGTGAGAATTTATAGGAGGGTTTATAGATAGGAATTTGATACTTTAAACCTTTGAACCTTTTTATTAGATAAAACTAAGTTACATAAGATATTATATTGATATACTTTACAGTAATGGGAAGTTATGAAATGTTATTTTGAATATAAATATGAGAATTTTCATAATAGATTATCTTATGAAATAATTAACAATTTCACTTACGAACCAGAATTTGATTCTTTGATAATTCTACTCTATGTAGATATATTGTCCATCCTAAATATAATAAAGGAAATTTATTTATTAGGTTATTCCTTTGAAACCTTGGGTTTTGTAAAACAATTTAAAACGTATTTAAGGCTTAAGTTTTTGGGTTAGTACAAAGGATTATGCATTGTCTATAGAGAGAATGTGTGTAAAAATAAAACATTTAGGAAATTAAATGTAAGTAAGGATACATAAAAGGTTATACTAAACACCTTATTATATAGGTAATAATTAAGCAAATAATGTACCTTGTGAATACTAAATGTAAGAGTTCGATAAGTCTAAGTCAACTAAATATAGTTGTTTCAAGATGAAAAGTAATTTAACATCTTATGTCAAGATTATTATTAGCTGGATGTATAAAAAGTCTTTCTGGACTAAAGATAAGATAAATGAGTTAGTAACTCAATTAGGTTATGATATAATGCGTCTACAACACTATGGTTCCAATATACAAGATGTAGATCTTAATTAAGTTAAGGGGAAAACTTAATCACAATGGATTATCTAGTAGATATTGATAAAATACATAATCATTACATGTGTGAAATAATAGTATAGTGTTATGGGATGAATCCATCATAGGTCATAATACAATGTTTATTCTAAATTGAGAATAAAGGTATTCAGCTTAAGATTACTATTAGAATTCTTAGATTTAGTTATCTAATGTAAAACATTTGTGTTATAAAGGTCTCAAAAGTCTTGAATGTGAGGATTGTTTAAATATGAATAAAGTGGATAGGAGTGGTCAGTTAGCAGGTGTTAATAAGATACATTCCTTGGTCTTACCACCTTGGGCTATACAACGTTCTCAAATAACTCAAAGATTATACATAACACATAAGTGAGGGCTTAAAAGACAATTGAGACTTTGGAATAAGAGTAAGGAGTTTATTTAAGCTTAACTTAGGCTACAAGTGATTGATGATAGACTACCTTTAATATTCTTTAGAGTACTGTTGATTGTTTGTGCAAGTTGACTAGAACTGCTACAGCGTTACCAAGGTACGATTTCTCGTACTCAGTTGTTGTGTTTTGGACTTTATGGAATGTTTTATACGATTTCTCGTACTCAGCTTGTGTGTTTTGGACTTTATGGAATGTTTGTACGATTTCTCGTACTCAGCTTGTTGTGTTTTGGACTTTATGGAATGTTTTGTACGATTTCTCGTACTCAGCTTGTTGTGTTTTGGACTTTATGGAATGTTTTGTACGATTTCTCGTACTCCGATATTTTTGCTGATTGACTTGTGGAATGTTTTGGAAAACGCTAACTGACTTTAAGAGGAATTTCTAAAAGGAAATGGTTGTGTGACTAACTCAGCCTGTATGACTAACTGAGCCTTGGATGTGAAACTCACTTGGGTATTGGTTCCTCTATTTGGTGCCCCGTTAGACATTGACTGCTTAGGGTTTACGCTTCTGCACTCTGTAGGACTGAGTGTTTTGGTATTGCTCTAGGTAGTTGGTGATCTAGTGGGAATTTCGAAAAGGTCAATCTTGGAAATCTTTCTTTTGACTCTGGATATTGTTTCATCCATGAGCTGGTTCTTGAGGTTTCGACGTGCGCGCGTCTTCAATGGTAACAGTGAGGGGCTGTATATCCCCTGTCCCAGAAAGGGACGTGATAGACAGTGAGGGGCTGTATATCCCCTGTCCCAAGAAGGGACGTGATAGACAGTGAAGGGCTGTATATCCCCTGTCCTTAGTGGACGTGATAGACAGTGAGGGGCTGTATATCCCTGTCCTTAGTGGACGTGGTAGACAGAGAGGGGCTGTATATCCCCTGTCCTTAGTGGACGTGGTTAACAGAGAGGGGCTGTATATCCCCTGTCCTCAGTGGACGTAGTTAACAGAGAGGGGCTGTATATCCCTGTCCTAAAAGGACGTACTTGGCATTGGGGTTTATTCTACTCTTGGGTTTTTGGATTCTTCGTTATCAATCATTCCTACTCCTGGTGACTACTTGGTCTTTCTACTCCTAACTGGAACTTAATCTAACTAAGGCTTTGGACACTCACTAACTTATGGTGTGGTTTATTCTAACTGACTAACTTTACCTTTCTATCATTTATCTTTATCCTTAACTTGTTATCTTTGGCTTGGTGATTTTAAAGTGCCTTGTTTCCCTGCTTTACTTTCAAGAGTCTAATTTCAAGTTACTGTTTATTTTGAAGAGTTATGTTTAAAAGATTGTTTTGGAGAATTGTACCAGTTCCATTCCAGGGAACTGACTCACCCCTCCCGGGGTGGGCTGCTTGGTTTCATCTTGCAGGTACAAATTGATTTACAGGTGGCCACGAAGAGCATGAGTGATTGGGATGGGATTAGGTTTATGGAGAGTGAATGTACTTTATTATTGTTATGTTAATGTTAAGTTTTCTCGAAGTTCAGACCGTAACTTAGTTAATTGTAATGGTTGTAATTGGTGAGGTTGGTACCAGGTGATTGGAGCCCGATGGTCTGTAGCACCTTTAGTTTATTTTCCGCTGTTGTTTTATTATTATAGGGGTGTTACAAGTAGTAATGTAAACCAAGTTCAAGAAATATGTTAGGGATTGATCATGTTGATATTGCGAGAGAACAGTTAGTTTAGTAGCATGTGAAGCACCGGCTGATTAATGGCGGCTTGTAACTCGAGTGAGCTACGCTCAAGGAGCATTCAGTAGTCATCCAAATGAGTGGCGAACCATAATACGAAGGATGTAAGTATATGGTGTGGAAGTTATGTGACAGTAAATACACCATGTAAGTTAGTGTTATGCAATGAGTAGGAGCACGGTGCACAGCAAGCGACCGTTGTATAAGTATTGTTAACCGATAAGTGATAGCAAATAACTAGGCAGTAAGCCAGTAGCCAGTATTACGAGATCAGAATCTCAATGAAACACAGTGTGAATTCCGTTGCGAATCGCATGAGAGATTTACTGTCAAGAGTTTACGCCTCTGCACTCTGTATGACTGAGTGTTTTGGTAATGCACTTATGCAGTAATGATCGAGTGAGATAGCTAGGATTCGGGAAATGTTAATTGTGGAGGAAATAGAAAGCGGCTTATAACGACATAGTGATCGATGCATAAGAAATGCAAGGTCGAACCAGTGAAAGAATACTTGTACAAAACCAAATGTGGAGGCGGGATTAGCAACAAGTGACTGCAGTAACACGGAATACTAGATATCGGTATGGAATATACCTCAAGTGTGGGAAATAACTGAGAGAGCACTACACATTGGGTAGTAGCTCAACCTCAACCGATAGTAAGTTGGAAGAACAAGTCAATCATTGTGAAATACTAGCGGTTTACATAGTAAATTATTAGAGAAGTGGATGGAAGTTTTGTAACTCACCGAGTTCACTCACGGTAAGAGATACCACGCGTCAGTTGAGAAAACCATTATTACCAAGATAAAGGTGATAAATGGGAGATGTACATACAGTAAGAATCACGAATGGGGCAAACTGAGCCCTACAGTTATTAGAGTTTCGCAGCAGAAACTAGTGAGCCAGTAATTCAAGTGCTGAATGTGCATGGTGAACATGAGTGAATGGCTAGTTATTAATGCCTAGAAGTCTCACAGGCCAGAATCGAAACTAGTTAAGAGTTAAAGCAAACTCCAATGAGAATTCTTGGTTTAGGGACTAAACCGCCAATATGGTCAAGATCCTCTAACCAGAACACATTGTATAACAGACCGCGTGGAAGTTGAAACACTTCACGACGGTAGAACTTTTTAAACCAATGATTAAGTGACTGATTACGTGGGCGTAATCCCTTTTAAGGGGGTAGAGCGCAAAACCACTTAGTGTGTATTACCGTACAAGTGTACGTGACTTATGTTGTGCATAGCACAAAATAATTTGTTTTGATGATTGGTGTGTGTGTTACATAAACATACGCATTCATTCATGGTTTAATTGTGGTAATTGCGCACAGAAGATGCGAATACCATTGTGATAAGTGTGTTTATTTGTTAACAGTTGTGTGTGATAGTTCAAATGTGGGGAGTAGAGAAACTCCCGGGGAACTAAAACCCCGACATATATAAATGTAAAACTGTGTGTTGTATTTTGATAAAATATATGTATATATGTAATTATTGATTCATGAAAGGGTATAAACCGACATAGAACCTAGTGAGAATAAGATTCCCTAGGTAACAACATTAAAGTGAATGGAAATAACTGATAGACGAAGTTCTATCCCTTGGAGATGTTATGATCATGATTAGAATGATGAAAAAGATAGAAAATTGGAAATGAGTGTATTAATTGATGCTTGAAAATGAAGTGGGATGGAACTTGATTGCATGCGATCAAGGGAAGCCAAACACAATGGGGTGGAAGGATAGTTCGACACTGATGCTGATCACATCAGGTTTGGATGATTCTTGAAGCTCCCCTTAAGTGGTCACAACTAACCACGCTAAGAAAAGAAGCAAGAGCATAAGTTTGACTTGGAGTTGTGTTGCGTTTTCAAAAAGGATTTTCAATTGGTATTTCCAAACAATCGATTAATATTTTGAAATAAAGGATTCTCTTATACTTAACCTAGTAAAGAATATTTTTGTAGTACTTGCTCACGAGCCAAGGACGCATGAGCCTTTGTCTTCGGACCGGTGACATGAGAAGTATATATGTTAAGATTAAGTGATTGTTTTGATCTCCCAAGGGACGGGGACCAGAAGGTGTCCATCATCGCCCGGGTTCTGCGGGATCACAGTGTATGTAAAAGATATTTTTGGTTGCCATACATGCTAAGACATGTTGTGTGGTATGTGTAATAAAGATTATTTTGACATTGAGTTCCAAAAGTGTATGTTATTAAGACCTATGAGTCTAAATGTGTTTGTTACATAGACCTATGTGTCTAAAGGCTGTTATGTTATCAAAACCTATGGGTCTGAATGTTGTTATGTTACCCAGACCCAAGAGTCTAAGGGTTGTTATGTATGTGCAAATGTTGTTAAGATACCCGGACCGTTAAGTCCGAGGTTATCATGTAAGTATGTTATGTTATGTTATGTTATGTTTGTTATGTTATGTATGGATGTGAATATGTTACCCGGACCATTAAGTCCGAGGTGTGATGTAAAGTATGTTTGGTTATGGAAGTTTATTTCCAAGTGATTCCTGCGTTCTAATCCAAATGATGTGTGGGAAGTGTGAACTTCGAGGACGAAGTTCTTTTAAGGGGGGTAGATTGAAATACCCTAAACCTTGATATGTTGTTTAAATGTTAAACTATGATATATAAAGGCTAAAAAGTGCCTTAGAAACATCAGTGAACAATTTAAACCATAGTAAAACACAATAAAACACTAAGACACAGTTTGAGCAAAAACATGCTCTAAGCTTGGAAGTGAACTTGGTTAGGACCCAAAGAGCCTACCAAGACTTAATAATATTCAATTATGATTATATAAGACTAATTAAGTCCTTTGGAAACCTTGGTAGACAATTAAACCAAACAAAACACAAATAAATGCCTTAAAGTCAATATGGGCAAAAATGTGCTCTAAGCTTTGGATAAATTTGTATAAGACCTAAAGGTCATACCTATACCTTATTTACATGTTAATGAACATATTAAACCAATTACCAAAGAAAACCAAGCTTGAAAACAAGTTAAAACACAAAATGCTTTAAGGAGTCTTCAAGCACATTTTTGAAATTGTCTTGTAAATGAGTTTTGAATGGCTAAATGTCCATCATTACTCTTTAATTAACATGTGTACTACTTAGTATCACATTAGGAAGTCTAAATCTATGGGAAATCAAAAATTTCACAAGTATGTGCCTTGTTTTTGTGAATAACTAAATAAGCTAGTTTATGACATAAGTCAATATAAGTAAGTTAATTGGTCAACAAAGACCAAACACCCCTAGGTGAATAATGGGGGCCGTTTTTGACAAGGGATGAGTCATCCCCCTTGTTAGCTTAATAAGAAAGAAAGAAAGTGATAAAGCTAGTTACTATTTGCTTTAACTTACAAATATCTCCAAAAGCAAGTTTCTTCTCATTCTCTTCTTTCTTTCTTCATTTCCCACGGTCATCTATCTTCTTCTTCCTTCTCCATCGGTTATGCTACAGCAACTTCACCATTTCTCAACTTCCATGGCTTGTATCTCATAGCTCCATGGTCCAAATTCAATTTCAAGACCACCATTCTTTTAGTTGGAGCAAGCTCTACAACCTTGTCTTTTCAAATCTTCAAAGCTCCATTTCGGTGCCATGGAGATTCACCATTGAAGGAGCTTGAGCTCATATTTTCATGCCTTGTTATTCTCCTTTTCTTCAAGGTAAGGAAAACCAAAGAAAATCAATGTTTCCTCTTGTTTTTGTGTGAAACCGAGAATCACCCTTTGATGGTGTGTTTTTTGATCTTTCATAGTTCCATTTCAATCTTCAAAGGACAAGGAGGAGTCCTCTCTTGCTACTTATTCAAGCTCTCTTGTTATTCCAAGGTAAAACAACTATCCTAATGTGTAAAGACAATATATATAACCTAGGGTTTACAATGAGTTTAAGCATGAAGCTTGAATACTCATTACCTTGCTTGTACATTGATTAGAATTTGACAAGCAATCAAAGCCTTGCCGGTTTTCTATTAAAGAAGGAGCAAGGGGTGACAATGAAAAGCTTGTGAAAGAAAAGAGGTAACAAACTATCTAAATGTAGTTCAAATGCCTAGGAAAAATGAGCTTGATTTGCTTAATAAAATACCTAAGGAGCCAATGGCAAATGAGCTAGTAAAATGCTCTCAAGGAGTTATTAAGGGCATATGTATTGCTGGGGTGTATTTGCAGGTCAAAGGCAATATATATGTGGAAATTCAGTGTTTAAGTTTATGTTATTTAAGGGCCTAAGAGCCATGTTACTTAAGGGCCTAAGTGCCAAGCATTTAAGTTTATGCACTATATTGTGATGTAGTGTAATTGGTGAAGTTTTTGTGTGAGAATATTCTTGATGGATTTAGGTGTTCTTGAATGTTTTATGGTGAAAACAATGTGTTTGGTATGACATTGTGCTAGGAGAACCCATGGCAAAATTTGGGTAATGTACAAGAAGTTTTAAGTGCTTAATGAGTTTTAGTGAACTAGGAAGTGTTAGGAATGAATAATGTTTTACTAGGAAGAAAGCATGTATTAGGTGTTTAGAGTGCTACCAGGATTTAGACATTATCTTGAAGTTCTAGAAATCCAATGGTTGTTTGTGGGATGTACTAAAGTCTTGGAGAAGTTGTTTAAGGTTTAGGAATGTTGTTGTACAAGGAGAATAATGTTTAGGTAAGGTTGTGAGAAAGGAATTTTAAGAAGGTGTGATGAAATACCCCAAATCTAAATAATATTATTAAATCATTATTTATTGGAATATAATCCAAATATGAATCATTTCACGTACGCATGCAAACCCATGCATGAGAACGTTACGTAAAAATAGTCGTTCTCCATAAACGCTAAAACGCCTTAGAAGCATATGGTCAAACATGACCTTGTATGACCCTCCAATATTCAAACCAAATGGTCATACAATTATTATATGAATATACAAATATATTCCCTAAGCTAAATTCAGTCAAAAACGCAAAACGCTCGGGAGTGCTCACGCCCGCTCCTTAAAGCACGAAAAGTCCGGAGGAGTGCCGAGGTGGCACGAACTCCTATAAAATTAATTCCTAGAGTTCCTAACATCATTATTTATCATTCTAAAGAGAACCCACGAAGTGGTTTCTCAAATTCAGCAAAATCCAGGAGTATTTCTTAGCGCTCCTTTTTGGCCCGGGGGTGTCCCGATGGCCCGTAAATTATGTCATGGGTTGATATAACCCCATATAACTCAATGTAACAACTTAGTATATGTTTATTTACTATAATAAGTGTTTACAAACACTTGGAACTCATAAAAACAATTGGTTTCCCAAAAAAGTCCTTAGAGCACAAAAACACACCTTCGGGTGTCACGAAAATGCGTTTTACGCAATTGCCTTGTAGTTTTTGACATGCCACGAATTGGTAATCTTAAAAAGGGTTAAAATTACCTTCTAAATCAGTTGGTGTGACTAGTCAACAAGGTGCTCTATAGGGGCCGATTTTAAGGCAAAAACTAGTATAAAATTTGCTTTAAAAGTTTATAAAAGGCTTAAAACATGATGACTCACCATCCCATGTGTTATATTACTTAATGCCAAAGTGTGTAGGTCTCATTTGACCAGAGAGCTGTCGAAATTCAGTCATGGAATAAGGCCATGTGAGCTAGAACAAAAACAAATGAGAAAGCCAAAAGTAGATCTAGAATTCACTTTTCTAGATTCCTTCTCTTCCATGTGACCTAACATGCTTGTCCTTGGCTCTTCAATGTCAATTAAGACACCCCATTTGACCCTGAATTCGTGACTCTACAAGGGAGGAAGAAGACAACCTAACTTAGAAAAATCAAAAGAATAACTTACCTAAATTACCTTGTCTTCTAGCTCACAATCATCTTCTTTCCAACTCTTGCCTTGTCACACACCACATGTCCGAAATTATGCAGAGAACATGGGATTTATTGAGCCAAAACCATGTAATAAACTAAGGAAAAGTATAGTCATTTGACATTAAAAATTAACAAAACAAAAATCAAATTCTAAGGCACTCTCTTACCTTATACGTAAGTTAGTGTCATTTCTCTCTTGCACTCCACACCTACGAATTTGGTAAGCTCTCTCTCTCTCTTCTAAGCTTCATCTTCTTCCTTTGAAGCTCTTAAGTCCATTAATGGAGATTTAACTTCTATCTTCATCTTTAAGGTAATTTCTTAGCATTTCTTGTCAAGCCTTGAAGCAAAACTCTTCCTAGCTTAACACAAGTGTTTGACATCAATAGTTCTCCAAGGAGGTTGTCCAAACCAACATTAAATCAAGGAGCATCTCAAGGTTATCTTAGGTAGTTTTAATGCTTGTAAATCCTTAAAGCACATTTTTATGTGTAACCAAGTTCTACTTCTTCTAAGATTCTTTTCTTCTTCATTTTCATGAAGGAAAGTTTGTTCTTCATCTACCTTTGGTGTGACGAAAATATAAGGAGAAAAAGCTTAAGGTAAATTCTTGAAAACTACTTACAAATCTACTTAAGATCTTTATTCAAGATCTAACTCCTAAACTCCTTCACCACTTGCATATAACCGAAGTGGAGCATCTATATTACCTTGGAGAAAGCTTGGAGATTCAAGAAGAGTTCAAGCACTTAACCACCTTTGTTAAGAAGTAAGTTTTACTAAGTGAATCTTTATGTTATAAGCTTTGTTAAGCTTCTAAAAATTATACAAAATTATGTACATCTCCTAGGTTTAATAAACCGAAACTATATGGTGTTATATGCCAAAAATACAATCTATAACTTATATAGAAAATATTTACCTTAAGACACATTTTGTGTCACAAAATTTAGTTATGTTATATATTAATTCAAGCCGAATTATCAAGGGCAAAAATGCTTATTTTTGAGCTAAGAATCAATATAAGACATTACAATAATTTTTACATGAGTTATATGACTCATATGAATTTATGTATAGTTATTATGACATATAAATCCACTTTATAGACTATATGGTCACTAAATAAATATGGCCGAATTGTTTTAAGTGTTAAATAGGTATTAATGACCTACTTAGGTATATAAACTTATATCATAAAGTTTGGTGAGTTAAAAATATTTATTAGAGCTTAAATGGCTAATTAATTAAGTTATGTGGCTTAAATGTATTTTTACAAAGTTTAGTGGATTTAGTATAAAAACTGAGAGTTAAGGGTATTCTTGGAATATATATGATATAATATAAGGTTAGGAATTAAGTTTAAGAATTTTAGATAATTTAAACAAGCTTAAAATAACTTTTATAAGTTTTGGGCTATTATGTAATTTATAAAAGTTGTTATGAAAGTTTAGCATTTTAGTGGGCGAATTCATAATTAAAAGATTTATTAGGCTCACTTTGAAATTTTGAGGAATTAAATATTTAGACTTTAGTTTATAAGTTATTAAGAAACTATTATAAAGTTTTGGGATGAAAGTGTAATTAAGGAAGAATAAATGACAAAGCCGAATTACTTTGGGGTTAGTTTGGTAATTTAAGAATTTATATATATAAATCGGCATTTATGGAGAATTAAAATTAAAACTATAGTTTATAAGACATTATGTAAAGATTATAAGATTTTGTGGCTAAATTGCAATTATAGAAAGTATATAAATATATGCCGAGATTTTGAGGGGCTAAGATGTAATTCTTGAAAGTTATAATATTTATAAGTTATGTCCAAAGATAGTGGTGGTTTTGTAATTTAATTAGATAGGAATTAAAACTATGTTATATAAAGAGATTAGAATTTAAGTGTAAAGTTTATGAATTAATGTGGTTGTTTGTAAATAACCGAAAATACAAGTTTAAGAATTTAGATTTAATAAATATAGGTCCTATATGGATATTTGGAGGATTTAGAAGAAAGAATTTTGATTAAAGGAATTATGGAATTGAAACTATGGCTTACATGGTTATAAGGAATTAAAAGATAAACAATAATATTATTTATGGTTAAAGGAGAATAATAAAACTATAAGAATTTTATGTCTATGTATGACATATAAATATAGTTAAGAAATTATAAGTTGTTATGTCACCTAGACAAATAAAATAAACAACAAATGCAATGAACACATATATGTGCATTAAGGATGTATAAATAAATCAAAAGGAATAACAAATAAGTTATACATTAAATCATGAGGTAATTAAAAGAAATAACCTCACATGAAATAACAAATACGAGATTTTAAATGATCCAATAGAATTATTATATAAGGGTAACATAAATTAACCCTCTCAGTCAATCCTAT
The DNA here is from genome assembly GCA_023374045.1 of Limonium bicolor. Classification (NCBI taxonomy): domain Eukaryota; kingdom Viridiplantae; phylum Streptophyta; class Magnoliopsida; order Caryophyllales; family Plumbaginaceae; genus Limonium; species Limonium bicolor. The sequence goes on from JAIOTZ010000311.1 coordinate 13,374, forward strand.
TCTAGGACTCTGTTTGACCAGACGTTGACCGGGAATTAAACGAGTACAGTCTACGGTGAACGGTATGGGATTCTTGCAACCTGTTTTCTACCGGATTACACCGGCTTGTGTGCTATCTGTTGTTTGAAATAACGACCAAGATAATTAATGTAAACTGTTGTTTTACTCTTGCACACTGTGATATTATTTTATGTGCGTGAATGTTGCTGACTACAACGTGTATGTCCCACGCATACCAACACTACTATACCAGTGGATTAAATACCTGTTTCAGTATACCGAGGACTTGTACTCAAGTCTCTCACTAACTTCACTTTATAACAAATGTCATTATCCTAAACGTGATAATTGACAATACACATTGTGTTTTTGTTTAATGTCTTTATATGACACTTAACAATATATACTTCGAGAATGAGGAGCCCAGTTGGATCTGGCCATGCATGCTACGGGAGTTGTACCTGTCTCAGGTCGTCTCCTACTACGTCGCGACGGAACATTCAGTTGGGAGGAAGACTCTATTCCTTCCGGGATTCAAATGCCCTCAGTTCGAGGAAGACTTTATTCCTCTAGTGGGTTCTTATTTCCCACGCCATTCAGTTCAGGGTTTAACTACGTTATCTCCTGGGGTTTTTATACCCAACCTTTCTCTATAACGAGGTCACTATACCTCCACTATTTCAGATATTCAGTTATAACTGTCAGTCCCATTGTGTGGACCGACTATAGTAAAGAATTTCAGTTCAGCTAACTCGACCTTCTGTGTCTTGTTCTATGTGACATTATTGTCCTTGTATGGATACTTGTTATTATCAGACTATGCTTGTTACAGCTTTATAAAAATGAACTGCATGTGTTCGACAAAGTAGTTGGTGTGGCCCGGTAGACGATGGGCTGCACGTTTTCCATACCAGCATTGTTTGCTGAGCCCCTTTGGGGGCACCCCATTTTTCAGGTACCTGAAGTTTAGAAGATCACCACACTGAGTGTAGGTGGGGTAGACCAAGCTTTGGGAGTCTACTATTAGTTTAGTATTATATCTCAGTATTTTACTTGAGTTTGATTCCTAGTATCTCGGGTTGTATCTGTATTCCAGACCGTGACATTTGAGGATTGTATTTGGACTTAGCCTTGTTGGTCACAAGGGTGGCCAACGGCATTGTAATACCGCCCGTTGTTGTATTTATTTCCGCTGCAGTTGTATTTTATTTGGGAGTGATCGCCGTTCAGTTTATTGGATTTCGGGTTGGGGTATTACAAAAATGGTATCAGAGCGTAGTTACGCTCTGGATACAAGGATACACCGAGATTAGGATACTAAAACTTAGGTTACGGGTTGAGTGATAGTATTGAAAGGAGTTTAAGTTAGTTTTACTTAGACCACTATCCAAGACCAAGATTGGACCTCAGTATCTAATATACCTCAACATCCTGCAGATGTAGGAAGAGGAGGACGCCGTGGACAGGCTGATGAGGAGCCAAACATCAGGCTGGCAGACATTGCTACTTTAATCGCTCAGGCATTTGCACAGGCGGGGGTTGCACAGCAGCAGCAGCTACCTCCACCACCACCACCCAGGAGAGAGATTGGGTGAAGAGTTTGGCTGATCTGAGGCCAACTGCATTCAAGGGGCAGACTGACCCTGCTCACTTAGAGACATACATCATGGAGATGGAGACAGCGTTCGAGACGCTTGCAGTCCCAGCTAGGGAAAAAGTAAGGCTTGCAGCCTTTTATCTGAAGGATGCAGCTAGAGATTGGTGGAACATGGTGAAAGCCGACCACCTGGATGACCCAGCTTTTACTTGGGGACATTACACTGCATTACTTAGGGGCAAATACTACCCGGCCCACACCAGGATGGTGAAGACTTGGGAGTTTGACGCCTTGGAGCAGACGGGGAAGATGTCAGTGATGAGTACTATGCGAAGTTTACTTCGCTACTCCGACTATTACCCGGCATAGGATACTCGGACCAGGTGTTGGTCGACCGATTCTACGGGGGACTGAGCCCTCGACTTCAGTTTGGGATGGGACCAATCATCCCACCAGTTTGCAGGTAAAACAGGAAAGACATAAATCAGTTGGAAATCTTATTACATACTATACCCATCATGGGAGATTTGGAGATTAATACCTTGAGGATTTCAGGAATGCTATCATGCTGCTTCCGTAGTGGAGATCACTTGTAAGAGAAGGGATGCTTGAGCTCCCAAAAGAGGAAGGACGGACCTGGTGGCGAAGATGCCAAGCAGGGGAACTCCAACAAAAGACAAACCCTATCAGAAAGGACAGGGGTCCTATCAAGGGAAAGGGAACCAAACTACTGGGAACCCCCAGTCAGGAACCTACGGAGCAGTAACTTCACAGAAAACCTACCCATCTAAGGGTAGGCACTCTAATCAGACAGTTAGATTAAACTTTTGTGATTACTTCAGTACCATTGGAGTGTATAATTAACCTTGATTGTATTAGGTTCTGGACATGGCTCAAACACGGGCCAGAAGTATGTCCGCCGTTTCAACTGTAAACAGTGTGGAAAGGATCACCCCGGCGTTGATGCCAAGGGGAGAAAGTCATGTGCCGCTACTGTCAAATACTCGGGGCATCGTGCTTTCGAGTGTATCCGAACCCGGAGAGCAGGAACTACCGCCCGGGTGCAAAGCCAAAACCGGCCCTAAGAATGGAGCTAGCGATACTCACCCTCCACCAACAAACCAGGCTCAGGGGTATAAGGGCAAAGGCCCAGCATCGGGATCGCCCTACATGTCATGGACCGCTCATAAGGCTGGTCCTTCTACCAACCCAGGTAATTCTAAACCACGTGAACCTATTATTGAGCAATGGATGATGTGAATGAGTGCTTGCATGCCTTGATTGTCTAATTGAGTAGGAAAGAATTAGTAAGACTCACTAGTAAAAATTTAAACCACGTAGGAAGCTATAAGATATGCTTTCCTATCCCCTCACCGCCCTCCTGGAGGAAAACATTATCAAGGTACAAGAACCAGGGAACGAACAATGTAAGGTTATCCAACCAGGTTTGATATTACTCAAAGGATACCTAACACCGGAGACACAAATTGCAATCATTAGAAAATGTCAAGAATTGGGAGCAGGGCAGGAGGGTTTACACTCCAGAATTTCCAGGAGGATCAAAAATGAAGCTGAAAATGATGTGCTTAGGAAAGGATTGGAATCTTTACACAAAAACCTACAAGATACAAGAAATGGAGATGGAGCACAGTACAAAAATCCCAGAAGAATTTTTACCAATTGTGAACAAGCAGTTAATACAGCTCAGCAACTAGAAGGAGATCCAGTTCCCAACTAAGGGCTGATCTATGTATCCTCAACTTCTATGAAGAAGGAGGCCGTTTAGGACTACACCAGGACAATGATGAAACAAAAGGGTCCCTTGAACAGGGAATACCAGTATTATCTTTGTCAATTGGAGATGACGCAGAGTTCCTTTATGGCGAGCAAAGCGTGTGGACCTTGCAAAGAAATAATATTGAAGTTCAGGAGATGTTTTGATAATGGGTGGAAAGTCAAGGTTGCTATACCATGGAATAAAAGGATTAAGCTAAACACAGCACCTTCGACAGTGATAAACACCACTCACATGAGACCAGGAAGATTAAGTTTAACCTTTAGAAAGGTACTAGTTGTAATTGTTTTTGGACTTCAGAAAGGAGATCATCTCATCAATGAAGCATTATTGTTTTGTGAAAGTGAATGTCTTTAGACCGTCATCATTGGGCCTGAGTACTTAGAGCAAGTCCCAGGCAGAAGTACAACAAATCAGAAGTAACATGAAAGCAGCACAAGACAGACAGAATCCTATGTGATGAGAGGCGACGAGACCTTGAGTTCGCGGTTGGCGACCAGGTATTTCTACGAGTATCACCCATGAAGGGTGTATTCAGATTTGGACAGAAGGGCAAGCTAAGCCCGAATTTTGTAGGACCCTCCGCTATCATAGAGCGGGTTGGTCTTGTGGCATATCGACTTGATTTGCAGCCGAATTAGGCAAAGTACATAATGTTTTTCACGTGTCTCAGCTTAAGAAATACATGCCTCATCCTTCTCATGTTCTACAACCTGAGACACTCTCTTTAGAACCAACAATGCGGTATGTGGAAACACCGCAACGAATCTTAGACAGAAAGACACGAGATACTCGAAACAAATCTATAAGCTTAGTAAGGTTCTTTGGTCAAACCACGATGTGGAGGAGGCCACATGGGAATTAGAAGCAGATATGCGAGCGAAATTTCCCTCATTATTTACCGACTAGACGCTTTAGTCTAGGGTACGGGGGCGTACCCCTTTTTTTTTTTGGGGTAGAGCCTTTTTCATTTGTGAGTTCAGTATGCATTTGTTACATTTCAGTGAGTGTTCTTGTTAACACTATTCATTTTTGTGCACCTTGTTGCATTTCAGTGAGTGTTCTTGTGTAACAATATTCAGTATATTCAGTGACCCTTGTCTGTATGTTTCTTGTGTAACATGTATTTGAATGTACCTTGTACTTCTACCTGTTGGGTGTACTTTGTAACACTACAATGAAAAGTTTATTGCACTACTCTGCACTATCAAATATGAAAAGTGACTGTTTATTACATTACACTACTGTTCAAGTATTCCCATTGTGTCTGTGTACACTGTTAACTTAGGATATAGAGACTTGGACTTGTCCTAAAAACTAATTGAGTTGTGGATACTTATGAACTTGATTCCCCACACCTTATAATTTAGAATGAGACTTCGGGGCGAAGTCCCTTTTAAGGGGGTAGTTGAAATACCCCAAATCTAATAATATTATTAAATCATTATTTATTGGAATATAATCCAAATATGAATCATTTCACGTACGCATGCAAACCCATGCATGAAACGTTACGTAAAAATAGTCGGTTCTCCATAAACGCTAAAACGCCTTAGAAGCATATGGTCAAACATGACCTTGTATGACCCTCTAATATTCAAACCAAATGGTCATACAATTATTATATGAATATACAAATATATTCCCTAAGCTATTCAGTCAAAAACGCAAAACGCTCGGGAGTGCTCACGCCCGCTCCTAAAGCACGAAAAGTCCGGAGGAGTGCCGAGGTGGCACGAACTCCTATAAAATTAATTCCTAGAGTTCCTAACATCATTATTTACATTCTAAAGAGAACCCACGAAGTGGTTTCTCAAAATTCAGCAAATCCTCGGAGGATTTCTTAGCGCTCCTTTTGGCCCGGGGTGTCCCGATGGCCCGTAAATTATGTCATGGGTTGATATAACCCCATATAACTCAATGTAACATCTTAGTATATGTTTATTTACTATAATAAGTGTTTACAAACACTTGGAACTCATAAAAACAATTGGTTTCCCAAAAAGTCCCTTAGAGCACAAAAACACACCTTCGGGTGTCACGAAAATGCGTTTTACGCAATTGCCTTGTAGTTTTTGACATGCCACGAATTGGTAATCTTAAAAAGGGTTAAAATTACCTTCTAAATCAGTTGGTGTGACTAGTCAACAAGGTGCTCTATAGGGGCCGATTTTAGGGCAAAAACTAGTATAAAATTTGCTTTAAAAGTTTATAAAAGGCTTAAAACATGATGACTCACCTTCCCATGTGTTATATTACTTAATGCCAAAGTGTGTAGGTCTCATTTGACCAGAGAGCTGTCGAAATTAGGCATGGAATAAGGCCATGTGAGCTAGAACAAAAACAAATGAGAAAAAGCAAAAAGTAGATCTAGAATTCACTTTTCTAGATTCCTTCTCTTCCATGTGACCTAACATGCTTGTCCTTGGCTCTTCAATGTCAATTAGACACCCCATTTGACCCTGAATTCGTGACTCTACAAGGGAGGAAGAAGACAAACCTAACTTAGAAAAATCAAAAGAATAACTTACCTAAATTACCTTGTCTTCTAGCTCACAATCATTTCTTTCCAACTCTTGCCTTGTCACACACCACATGTCCGAAATTATGCAGAGAACATGGGCATTTATTGAGCCAAAAACCATGTAATAAACTAAGGAAAAAGTATAGTCATTTGACATTAAAAATTAACAAACAAAAATCAAATTCTAAGGCACTCTCTTACCTTATACGTAAGTTAGTGTCATTTCCTCTCTTGCACTCCACACCTACGAATTTGGTAAGCTCTCTCCTCTCTCTTCTAAGCTTCATCTTCTTCCTTTGAAGCTCTTAAGTCCATTAATGGAGATGTAACTTCTATCTTCATCTTTAAGGTAATTTCTTAGCAATTCTTGTCAAGCCTTGAAGCAAAACTCTTCCTAGCTTAACAACAAGTGTTCGACATCAATTAGTTCTCCAAGGGTTGTCCAAACCAACATTAATCAAGGAGCATCTCAAGGTTATCTTAAGGTAGTTTTAATGCTTGTAAATCCTTAAAGCACATTTTTATGTGTAACCAAGTTCTACTTCTTCTAAGTTCTTTTCTTCTTCATTTTCATGAAGGAAAGTTTGTTCTTCATCTACCTTTGGTGTGCGAAATATAAGGAGAAAAAGCTTAAGGTAAATTCTTGAAAAACTACTTACAAATCTACTTAAGATCTTTATTCAAGATCTAACTCCTAAAACTCCTTCACCACTTGCATATAACCGAAGTGGAGCATCTATATTACCTTGGAGAAAGCTTGGAGATTCAAGAAGAGTTCAAGCACTTAACCACCTTTGTTAAGAAGTAAGTTTACTAAGTAAATCTTTATGTTATAAGCTTTGTTAAGCTTCTAAAAATTATACAAAAATTATGTACATCTCCTAGGTTTAATAATACCGAAACTATATGGTGTTATATGCCAAAAATATAATCTATAACATATATAGAAAATATTTACCTTAAGACACATTTTTGTGTCACAAAATTTAGTTATGTTACAAATAATTAAGCCGAATTATCAAGGGCAAAAATGCTTATTTTTGAGCTAAGAATCATATAAGACATTACAATAATTTTACATGAGTTATATGACTCTATGAATTTATGTATATTATATGACATATAAATCCACTTTTATAACTATATGGTCACTAAATAAATATGGCCGAATTGTTTAGTGTTAAATAGGTTATTAATGACCTACTTAGGTATATAAACTTATATCATAAAGTTTGGTGAGTTAAAAATATTTTATTAAGCTTAAATGGCTAATTAATTAAGTTATGTGGCTTAAATGTAATTTTTACAAAGTTTAGTGGATTTTAGTAAAAACCGAGAGTTAAGGGTATTCTTGGAATATATATGATAATATAAGGTTAGGAATTAAGTTTAAGAATTTTAGATAATTTAAACAAGCTTAAAATAACTTTTTATAAAGTTTTGGGCTATTATGTAATTTATAAAAGTTGTTATGAAAGTTTAGATTTATTAGTGGGCGAATTCATAATTAAAGATTTATTAGGCTCACTTTCGAAATTTTGAGGAATTAAATATTTAGACTTTAGTTTATAAGTTATTAAGAAACTATTATAAAGTTTTGGGATGAAAATGTAATTAAGGAAGAATAAATGACAAAGCCGAATTACTTTGGGGTTAGTTTGGTAATTTAAGAATTTATATATATAAATTCGGCATTTATGGAGAATTAAAATTAAAACTATAGTTTATAAGACATTATGTAAAGATAATTATTATTTTGTGGCTAAATTGAATTATAGAAAGTAATAAATATTGCCGAGATTTTGAGGGGCTAAGATGTAATTCTTGAAAGTTATAATTTAAAAGTTATGTCCAAAAGATTAGTGGTGGTTTTGTAATTTAGCTAGATGAGGAATTAAAACTATGTTATAAAAGAGATTAGAATTTAATGTAAAGTTTATGAATTAATGTGGTTGTTTTGTAATAAACCGAAATACAAGTTTAAGAATTTAGATTTAAATAAATATAGGTCCTATATGGATATTTGGAGGATTTAGAAGAAAGAATTTTGATTAAAGGAATTATGGAATTGAAACTATGGCTTACATGGTTATAAGGAATTAAAAGATAAACAATAAATATTATTTATGGTTAAAAGGAGAATAATAAAACTATAAGAATTTTATGTCTATGTATGACATATAAATATAGTTAAGAAATTATAAGTTGTTATGTCACCTAGACAAATAAAATAAACAACAAATGCAATGAACACATATATGTGCATTAAAGGATGTATAAATAAATCAAAAGGAATAACAAATAAGTTATACATTAAATCATGAGGTAATTAAAAGAAATAAACCTCACATGAAATAACAAATACGAGATTTGTTAAATGATCCAATAGAATTATTATATAAGGGTAACATAAATTAACCCTCTCAGTTAATCCTATTCTAGGACTTTGTTTGACCAGACGTTGACCGGGAATTAACGAGTACAGTCTACGGTGAACGGTATGGGATTCTTGCAACCTGTTTTACTACCGGATTACACCGGCTTGTGTGCTATCTGTTGTTTGAAATAACGACCAAGATAATTAATGTAAACTGTTGTTTTACTCTTGCACACTGTGGTATTATTTATGTGCGTGAATGTTGCTGACTACAACGTGTATGTCCCACGCATACAAACACTACTATACCAGTGGATTAAATACCTGTGTTTCAGTATACCGAGGACTTGTACTCAAGTCTCTCACTAACTTCACTTTATAACAAACGTCATTATCCTAAACGTGATAATTGACAATACACATTGTGTTTTTGTTTAACGTCTTTATATGACACTTAACAACTATATACTTCGAGAATGAGGAGCCCAGTTGGATCTGGCCATGCATGCTACGGGAGTTGTACCTGTCTCAGGTCGTCTCCTACTACGTCGCGACGGAACATTCAGTTGGGAGGAAGACTCTATTCCTTCCGGGATTCAAATGCCCTTCAGTTCGAGGAAGACTTTATTCCTCTAGTGGGTTCTTATTTCCCACGCCTTTCAGTTCAGGGTTTAACTACGTTATCTCCTGGGGTTTTTATACCCAACCTTTCTCTATAACGAGGTCACTATACCTCCACTATTTCAGATATTCAGTTATAACGGTCAGTCCCATTTGTGGACCGACTATCAGTAAAGAATTTCAGTTCAGCTAACTCGACCTTCTGTGTCTTGTTCTATGTGACATTATTGTCCTTGTATGGATACTTGTTATTATCAGACTATGCTGTTTACAGCTTTATAAAAATGAACTGCATGTGTTCGACAAAGTAGTTGGTGTGGCCCGGTAGACGATGGCTGCACGTTTTCCATACCAGCATTGTTGCTGAGCCCCTTTGGGGGCACCCCCATTTTTCAGGTACCTGAAGTTTAAGAAGATCACCACACTGAGTGTAGGTGGGGTAGACCAAGCTTTGGGAGTCTACTATTAGTTAATTATTTATCTCAGTATTTTACTTTGAGTTTGATTCCTAGTATCTCGGGTTGTATCTGTATTCCAGACCGTGACATTTGAGGATTGTATTTGGACTTAGCCTTGTTGGTCACAAGGGTGGCCAACGGCATTGTAATACCGCCCGGTTGTTGTATTTATTTCCGCTGCAGTTGTATTTTATTTGGGAGTGATCGCCGTTCAGTTTATTGGATTTCGGGTTGGGGTATTACATGTAACAAGGAATTTGTTATCAGAAAAGATGCTTGGGCCGATGATGTTAAGGGTGTGAGAAACATCTTGGTATAGTGGTCATTATAGGTGAAATTACACTTAGAACACCAAAAGAGAAATGTTACAAGTGTTAAGAGATTTGTAGAAAAATGATGACAATTTGGACATGTTTTTAAGGTGAATCAATGAGATTTTGGTATTAGAATTGCCTAAGATCATTTGGGAAGTTTTATACCTTTAATGGATGTGGAGAACCATTGCAACAAGACTTCGAAAATTTCAAAATGCAGATCTGTTACAGTGGTCCAGACTTATGTTTGGATAATGTCCCGGACCATGCATTTAAAAAGGGGCCGAGAGTTTTTAATACATTCCCTTGGCCGGGACTTAGGTTTTTGTATGAGTCCCGGACCACCCTGATTTTACCCCCGAGAGAATTTGCCTAGTTGGTCTGGGACCTAGGACTTGTAAGAAGTTCCGACCACCCCATGAAAAACAGCCCGAGGATTTTACAATGACAAGGTCCGGGACCTTAGTTGGGGGCCAAGTCCCGGACCACTTTAAAAGTTGAGTTTAAGGTTAAATAATGGTGTTTAATGATGAGGGATAGATAAGTGATGGTGTTTAAAGTTGTTAAGGACATGTTAGGTGGGTTATAATGACAATTAAGTGGGTGAAAAAGTTGTAGTAAAATGTGGAAGTAAAACAAGTTAAAAATGTTAAGTTACTTAACTAGTTAACGGCGTTAACCATAGTCGTTCAACGTTACGCAAACATGTTACCCCCAATGTTAATGAAAGCAACTTTAATTTACCAGTTGTTCGTGAATTGTTCGAGGAACATAAGTGGACATGATAGAGTGGACTCTGGTGATAGGTATGGTTTTCTTGCAACCTGTGTCCTACCGGATTACACGGGCTGTATGCCAATGTGTTTTTCTGTATGTTTGCCACGTTTCTAAGATAAAACATGTAATGAGTTTACAGCAATTCATCTATGTGGCGTGTCTAGTTCCGATACCATTTAACCTCGAAAGTGTTAAACTTAGCTAACTGAGTCTAGGATCACAGAGAGATCGGTATTCGGATTTAATGACCCAACCATGGGAACGTTCTAACCACAGCTATGCGTGTGTTAATTGTGTGATATTTGTGTGTGTATGTAAGGACCTCCCTCGTATGTTTAACCCAGTTGTAATACTGTATGGTGTGTGGATGTGATAGACTCCATAGTGGGGCTCTAACTAATATCTAAAAGTAAGTATGTACTAACAGGGGTGAGGAATCCGGTTGGGCCAGTCGCGCGTTGTTTGGGAGTGGGATCCTTTTTAGCCTTACCCTCCTCTCTGTTATGGTTGTTTCCCTCACGGGTAATGATCTCCCATTAGCTTACTCCAAAGTTAACTATTCTGACTTATGATCGGTTTAGGGGAACATGTGTTTGTGTGGGTGTGTTCGGTCACTAAACCCGAACCATCTTAACTTAAGTTACTCGTCCGACTATTAGGACAGTAATAAGTGTTGTATAACGAGTTTATCATGAGGGTGACATCATTCTCTAGGCTCACCAGTGAATTAACTATGTTTGGGTCGGTCTTAAGAGAACCGTTCCGTTATGTTATTGTGTGTTGTTTTACATTGCGATGTTGTTATGTGCACGTTGAAACGAAAAGTGTTGTTATGTGGTGTATGTTATATGTTGTGAAATGTGAGATTGTGGATCATGGATATGAATCCCAGTTTATGATAAGAGGCGTTTAAGGTAACCCGATTAATGGGTAATATCATCTATTAAGGAAGTAGCTCCATTAGAGGAGAAACACTCTAGGGTTAATGAACGCAATGAGTGACTTATCAAGTAGGATGTGTTATCTGTTTGTTGAGCCCATTGAGGTGGATGTTATGGTTTTGTGTTTATAGTTTACATGCATGATCAAATATAATCAACCGCATGCTAAGACGACAATTAGTTGTGCCTGGCCCGGTAGCATGCGGGCTGGCGAGATTACCATACCAGCAAAGGGTGCTGAGCCCCTGCGGGGCCACCTTTCTCTTCTTTTTCCTATTTCAGTACAAGGAGCTGGGAGCCTTCGAGAGTAGGACGGGGTAGTCGTTTGTACCTGGGTAATCATTTAAGTTGTATATGTACAATAGGTGTAGTAAGACCGAAATTGTATCGGCATTAGTTTGTGAATACCGTACAGTTGGAAGGTATTGTATGTTTTGTTGTTAATGGAAAGGGATAGCACGTGTAGACGCTCGGAATCTAGTCCATCAGACCAATACATTGTATATGTAATAGCCTTGTTCCACGTGGGTGGTTAACGGCGTGTAACACCAACGAGTTAAGTAATGTGATGAAGCTTGTTTTCCGCTGCAGTTGTTATTAAGTGTGTAAGTGTTGGATGGGGTGTTACAAATATAGACAAGGGTTTCAGTTACACGCAATAGTGTTTAAACATGCATACTTATTCCAGTACATGTATACCAGTTCTTTAAGCATGTAGTATTAGAAACATAAGATTTACATTTCACAAAATAGGGATGACAAAATAATAAATTAACAAATGCATCCAAAGTTTTTATTTCTATGTATCCTTGTGAAACAAGAGAAAGGATGTACTTACACTGCAACGAGGGTACATTTTGAACTTGTTTTTATACCAAAAGGTGACGATCTACACATTAAAAAGTTTGTTTTAGAACGAAATAGGGAGAAGTAAATAGGAGGTATGAGAAGCAAAGTACAAGAAATTATTTTAATGACTAACCATGTGCCTACAGGCGGGGGGAGGGGGACAACACAAACGAGAAGCAACAAAGGAAGGAGAAAAGATGAGGAAACTTACCAAAGTCGGGTTGAAGCAGAGAGTTTGCAGTACTCGACTATGGTATGGCCGGGATTAAAGTGAAGATTTTTAACAGAGATAAAAAGATGAAGAGGCATGCACGGGAAGTTGTGTAGACATCTAATCGAGAGGGGTATTATCGGCAATTACTAATACATTAGAGTATCAAAAATTAAAAGATCGCCAAGACTAAACGATGTCGTACTGACTTTAGATTATGGTTCTTTAAATAACCGTGATCCAAAGTCCTCTAAAAAAATGCTACACAAAAAATAATGGTCTATGTTGAGTTTTGAAACTTATGGTAATGGGTAATGACTCATGAGCCCCGACCATTGGACCATAAGCCTTGTCCTTGTTGAGTAAGATCACTAATGTAATTAAAGCTAACTCTATACTAAAGTTTACAAACCATTAATTAACTTGTTTTAGTTTTTTATGTCTTCAACATTATATTATAGGGTTGTTTCATAATATTGGTTATAATCTTGATTTATTATTTCAGATTTTTGATAACACATAAATTTATTATGGTGAATATTATAAAGTACATTATGGTGATAAATAAAATTATTTTTATAAATTTTTAAATCAACTTTTTTTATTTTTTATGTGTATATATTGATATTATATGCTACAAATATATGTGTTGGGCTCAATTTTACTTTTATTTAAATTGGGGATCAATTTTAATCGTAACAAAAAACATGTAAAATGACGACGTTTTACATATGCGCGTGTGGGGTTATTACAGACTTTAAATTACGGTTTTTTTCACAACCTTAATCTAAAGTCAGTAAAGAAAATATCGCCTTCACCTCCGGACACTAATAAATTACAGTTACATAACAAACCATAACTAAATAACTCCAACCTAGTAATTTAATTACGGTTTGCTTATATTCGTGAATTGTTAAGTGTAATTTATTGTTTTTTCCACTAATGACAAAAGATGGTCTCTCAGAGTTAAGCGGGGCACCCAAGGGAGAATGATAAAAAGCACGACGAGAGGCCTTCCTCAACAAATCATAAACAGTATCACGCATAAGGATGGGGACTCTGAGCGAGCAAGAAAAACATCCATGGACAACCATATACCATCCTCATCAGGAGAGACCATTAGTGGGCAGATATCTGAAGCATGAGTGAATAAACCGCACTGTAGATCATCTAGCGAATATATAGCCACAAATAGAGCTTCACATGGTGATCAATGTGAAGTTGTTGTTAAGTCGTGTTTAAAGACGTTGCAAGAACTGGATCAGGACGGAAGAGATCACTATGTCTTTGGTATAGTTGTTTTATGTGTTGCTACTCACTTAGTGTTTGTGGCGAGTCCATGACGATATGGACCAAATGAGTCTTTGAGGGTTCAGTGAGGACTGGTTAATTTACCAAAGTTGGAATGCAAACATTCCATATGAAGATATGCGATTTAGTCCTTGTGTGGGTTGTATTTAGGATTATCTTCAAGAGGAAATTTACATTGATGGTGGTATGTGATTGACCGGATTGAGCATTAAGAGGAAGAATTATTAGAATTAATGCTAAATCTGATGAGTTGCTCTTGTGAAGTAAATCTGTTTTGTCTTCCAATTAATGTCTTATTCACGAAGAGATTCATAGAAGTTAAATATGCATTAGTGGGAGCGTTATTGTGGTGCAAGTTAGTGGCGTTTGAATCATTTGGTTTTATAATATTATGAGAAGAGTTATGAGGAAATTCAATACTTGAAAGAGAAAAGATTTAGGACTTTAGGCTTTCAAGATACTCAAGTATTTAGATGTTTCTAGGTGTTAATTGATGGTGTTAATGAGGTAGTGACCATTGTAACTTGTAAGTCATTTTGCATCATTAGTTACTGGGTTAATGTTGGGATAGGTGAAGCGTTAAGATCGATGCATTACTATAAATAGATCTACTAACCGTATTCCAGGATCATCCCAACTTGTGGGATCACATCCAAGAGAGTCAATAGTGGTTCTATGGGAACTCAAATAGACTCGGGTAAAAATACCAAGAGAAACAAGAGAAAACGGGCTGACGGGTTGGTTGGGTAATCCTCATGTAAACTTGTAATCATCATCCTCTTAATGAATCCTCCCGTGGATGTAGGTCATCTTTGGACCGAACCACATATATTTTTATGTCACTAATTTTATCATTACATTATCTTATGACTTTTCTATTGAGCGAGCAAGGAAAACATCCACGGACAACCACATACCATCCTCATCAGGAGAGACCATTAGTGGGCAGATGTCGAAAGCATGAGTGAATAAGCCGCACTTATTCGATGGAGCACTGTAGATCATATAGCAAGTGAGTGGACCTAGGGTTGTGGTAGAGAATATATAACCACAAATGGAGCTTCACGAGGTGATCAATGTGAAGTTGTTGTTAGGTCATGTTTGAAGACTTTGCAAGAACCGGATTAGGACAAACGAGATCACTATTGTCTTTAGTAAATGTTTTCTGTATTGCTACTCATTTAGTGTTTGTGGGGGGTCCATGACGATATGGATCAAATGAGTCTTTGAGGGTTCAGTGAGGACTGGTCAATTTACCGAAGTTGGAATGCAAACAGTCAATATGAAGTTATCCGATTTAGTCCCTGTGTTGGTTGTTTTAGGATTATCTTCAAGAGGAAGTTTACAGTGATAGTGGTATGTGATTAACCGGATTGAGCATTAAGAGGAATAATTGTTAGAATTAATGCTAAATCTGATGAGGTGCTCTTGTGAAGTCAATCTGTTTTGTCTTCCAATTAATGTCTTATTCACGAAGAATTTCATGGAAGTTGAATATGCATTAGTGGGAGCGTTAATGTGGTGCAAATTAATGGTGTCTGAAGCATTTAGTTTTCTAATATTATGAGAAGAGTTATGAGGAAATTCAATACTTGAAAGAAGATGTTAATACTTTTGGCTTTCAAGATACCCAAGTATTTAGATGTTTCTAGGTGTTAATAGACAGTGTTAATGAGGTTGTGACCATTGTAACTTGTAAGTCACTGTGCGTCAGTAGTTACTGGGTTAATGTTGAGATATGTGAAGCGTTAAGATCAATCTATTGCTATAAATAGATCTAGTAACCCGTATTCCTGGATCATCCCAACTTGTGGGATCACATCTAAGAGAGTCAATAGTGTTCTATGGGTACTCAAATGGACTTGGGTAAAAATACCAAGAGAATCACGGGAAACACGGGTTGACGGGTTGGTTGGGTAATCCTCATGTAAACTTGTAATCATCATCCTCTTAATGAATCCTCCTGTGGATGTAAGTTATCTTTGGACCGAACCACATATATCTTTATGTAATTAATTTTATCATTGCATTATCTTATGATTTTTCTATTGAGCGAGCAAGGAAAACATCCATGGATAACCACATACCATCCTCATCAGGAGTGACCGTTAGTGGGCAGATATCGAAAGCCTGAGTGAATAAGCCATACTTATTTGATGGAGCACTATATATCATCTAGCAAGTGGGTGGACCTAGGGTTGTGGTAGAGAATATATAACCACAAATGGAGCTTCACGAGGTGATCAATGTGAAGTTGTTGTTACAGAATGAGTCTTTGAGGGTTCAGTGAGGACTGGTCATGACTCTTTGAGGTGTTCACTGTTGTCTTTGGTATAGTTGTTTTCTGTGTTGATACTCACTTAGTGTTTGTGATGGGTCCATGACGATATGGACCAAATGAGTCTTTAAGGGTTCAGTGAGGACTGGTCAATTTACCGAAGTTGGAATGCAAACAGTCCATATGAAGTTATCTGATTTAGTCCTTGTGAGGGTTGTTTTTAGGATTATCTTCAAGTGGAAGTTTACATTGATGGTGGTATATGATTGACCGGATTGAGCATTAAGAGGAAGAATTGTTAGAATTAATGCTAAATATGATGAGTTGCTCTTGTGAATTCAATATATTTGTCTTCCAATTATTGTCTTATTCATGAAGAGATTCATGGAAGATAAATATGCATTAGTGGGAGCGTTAATGTGGTGCAAATTAATGGTGTCTGAAGCATTTAGTTTTCTAATATTATGAGGAAATTCAATACTTGAAAGAAGAGGTTAAGACTTTTGGCTTTCAAGATACCCAAGTATTTAGATGTTTCTAGGTGTTAATGGACGGTGTTAATGAGGTTATGACCATTGTAACTTGTAATTCATTTTGCGTCATTAGTTACTGGGTTAATGTTGGGATAGATGAAGCGCTAAGATCGATCTATTGCTATAAATAGATCTACTAACCTATATTCCAGGATCATCCCAACTTGTGGGTTCACATCCAAGAGAGTGAATGGTGGTTCTATAAGAACTCAAATAGACTCGGGTGAAAATACTAAGAGAAACACGAGTTGACTGGGTTGTTTGGTAATCCACATGTAAACTTGTAATCATCATCCTTTTAATGAATCCTCCTGTGGATGTAGGTCATCTTTGGACCGAGCCACATATATCTTTGTATTATTAATTTTATCATTACATTATCTTATGATTTTTCTACCACTACAAGAAAAGGCTAGTTTGCTAGTGACACAATCGGTGACAAAATAGCAATTTTACTATGGTAGCTTTACTTAGTTTGCTACCAATAAATTTAGTAGCATAAATATTTTTTAGATACCAACTTTAGTGGTTGCATTTTAAAGTTTTGCCATCAATAGTAGTGATAGTATTATATTCACATCAGGAATTGATCCTGCAAAGTGTGGGTTGGATAGATATTGTCTTAACCATTGGGCTAGATAGTTATTCGCGACATATATATATATATATTATATTTATATACTACATGTACTTATTAAATGTTTGATAGTCTAAATATAAATGAAAAATTTTACCGAGATATGATCGAACATTGGATATGTAAAAATTAATAACATAGATGTAGGTCTGACTAAGCCACATTGATATTTTAATTTACATTATATTACAACATTAATTTTGTATGGTCAAAATAATAAAAATAAAAGATATGTTGGCTTAAAATTGTATAAATTAAAAAAAAAACATATATATATCATTTATAAAAACTTTAAACATTTATAAATTATATATATATATAGTTTATATTTATTTTGCAAATTGTAACCAACACGTCAACTAATTTAAATTGTTATTATCTATTGTATTTATATACATATATATCATTTACAAATTTAAATTATTTTGACAACTAATTTATATTAATTTTGTAAATTTTAACCAACATATGTTCTAGTTTAAATTATTATTACATGTACTCTATTTTATAATTTATTAATATGATTGAAACTTTGAAAATTTAAAATATTATAAGTATCAAAAATATATGTTACGTATATCTTATATGATAAATAGATTCTTGTAGTTGTATGCAGTTATTTTAAAAGGTAAGAAGTAAAGTATACTAAAGGTACTATATTGAAGAAAACTATAAAAAATAAAATATTTATATAAGAAGACAATATATCCACTATGGCAACAGTAATATAGGTTAGTATTCTGAATTATGTATTTTTCACACGTTTAAGTTATAAGATAGTAGCTATTTAGCTACTTGTTAAAAATATTTGCTATCATAGCCAACGTAGTAGCACAATAGCAACTGTACTCAAGTGTTAGTAGCAATTTCATAATTTCGCTTATCTACATGGTCGTAGCAACTTTTAAGAAAGTAGCTAGTTAGCTATTGATTTGAATCTTTTTGCTACCGTTGCTCAACTAGTAGCATAATAGCTAACATGATTGAATTAACATCAACCAGGTAGTAGCAATTCATTAATTTTGCTACCGATATTGGTATCAAAATTACTTTTACCAAAACTACCAGAATGAAAGATAAAATAGCCACTATTGATGGTAGCAATCTTGTAAGGAAATAGACATTTTGCTACTGGCTAAAAGTCGTTGTGGTAGCACAAAAGCAACCACTTTGTTAATAACATCAAAAATCAGTAGCAATTTTCCAATTTAGATACCAATATATGTGTAGCAATTTATCGGTAGCCATAACATGGCAGCAACCATAACATGGTAACACAATTGCAAATAAGAATTTATTAGCATACAAAATAGTAGCCTTTTGATTAAATAATTACCGATTTAAGTACAGTAGAGTTTTGCTTACAGGTTGATAGTAGTGCAATGACAACCACGCTTGGATTAGCATCAGCTAAAGAAATTCAACGTGGAAGGCTTTCTCTTCTATTAACAAACTAAACGTGGAAAGCTTACAAGAATCAGAGAGCTCGAAGCTCAACAATGACGAGAAGAAGAATCAATCGTCTAACCCACTACTAACCCTAAGTATCCTACTTAACTAAGACTGCGAAGCTGCTTGTTATCTAACGGGAAAATAACTAAGCAAAACGATAACTCTGTCGTTTTGATCAAAACAGAGAGAGAGCATAAATACACAACTAAGAATAAGAATAGGAGAATAAGTGTATTCTAACAGCCCTCCTCAAATCTGAGAAGGGCAAGACTCTCAGATTTGACACTGCAGAATAGAACACCAGATTAATCTTCATCTAGCCTCAGCCCTATCTTCTTAACCTGAACCGGATAAGCCTTTCCTGCCAATGGTTTTGTCAAAACGTCAGCCACTTGATCCTTGGAACCCACAAACTCAACGGCAATTAGTCCCTCTTGTAGCTTCTGTCTAACAAAATGCACATCTAATTCGATGTGTTTGGTCCTCTCATGCAAGACTGGATTCCTTGCGATGTAAATGGCAGATTGGGAATATGATCTGACTGGGACTGGAAGAATGTCTTTCACACCCAATTCATACAAAAGCCTGGTTATCCAGCTTAACTCAGCGGTCACACTCCTCATGGCACGGTACTCTGCCTCTGCCGATGACAGTGCCACAGTGGTCTGTTTCTTCGACTTCCAGGATAGAGGACTGCCTCCTAACTGCACAAAATAACCACTGATGGATCTCCTAGTGTTGGGACAACCTGCCCAGTCAGAATCACAGTAAGCAATCAATCTGAAATCTTCTTTAACATTAAACAACAGTCCATAGTTTAGAGTACTACGAATATAATTAAGTTTGTGCAAAGCTGCCTTGTAATGTTCATCAGTAGGAAAACTCAGAAACTGGCTAAGAAACTGTATAGAAAAACATAAGTCTGGTCTACTGTGGGACATATATCCTATTTTTTCTACTAATCTTCTATATTCAGAAGGATTTTTCATAGGTTTTCCACTTTCTTTTCTAAGTTTGATATTGGTGTCTAAGGGACTGACCGAGATCCTTGTTCCTCTGAGTCAAATTCATTAAGAAGATCCTCACAATATTTCTTTTGTAGCAGGATTACTCCTTCTGTGGTATGCAAGAATTGCATACCCAAGAAAAAATTTAAACAGCCCAGATCTTTAATCTTGAATCTTTTATCCAAACTATTTTATATTGCTGTAACAAATTCACAATCATCTCCAGTATATAATAACATATCATCCACGTAAACAGCCAGAAAACAAGACTTATTAGCTTTGACTCTAACAAACAATGAATAATCATTAAGAGATTGCTTGAAACCAAAGGATTGTAAGAATTCATTAAGTTTATAGTGCCACTGCCGAGAAGCTTGCTTCAAACCATATAATGATTTCCTCAGCTTACACAGTTTTCCAGATCCTTCCTCACTGTGACCTTGAGGGATTTCCATATAAACATCTTCCTCAAGATCCGCATGGAGGAAGGCATTGTTAATATCCAATTGGTTTATTGTCCACCCTCTCTTTGTGGCTACTATAATTAAGGCTTTAATTGTAGTAAATCTGACAACTAGAGAAAAGGTCTCTAGATAGTCAATTCCCCACTTTTGTGTGTATCCCTTAGCAACTAGTCTAGCCTTAAACCTCTCCACAGTCCCATCAGCCTTATACTTTACTTTGTAAACCCACTTACATTTTACTGGTCTCACCCCTCTGGGTGGACTAACTAAATCCCATGTCTGATTTTTCTCCAAGGCTACAAACTCTTCACTCATGGCCCTTTGCCATTTAACATCCCTAACTGCTTCTTCATAGCAACTAGGTTCAGCATGTTTGTCAAGGTTAGAGTAGAAACAGTTAAAGCTATTCTTCTCATCTAGAATGACTCCTACTGTGTGCAACAATTTGTCTGCTCTAATAATACTATCACAATCATCAAAAACAGAAGCAACAGTAGAATCATTAATAGCAGATGAATAAGTATACACAGTAGCTGATAAGATTCTTTCACCTAGAATTTCAGAAAAACAATCAGGCAGGGATTTAAGGATTGACTTATCTGTCTTTATGAATGATGATCCAACTTCATAGTCTTGTAGATAACTGGGTGGTTGTTTGCTTCTTACTGATCTCTCGAGCTGTTCCCCTTGTTGACTACCAGTCTGGGTTTCTGTCTCCGCCACTTCTGGCTCTGCAGCATTTCTTATTGTTTCTTCCTCCTCTGATGTTGCAACAGTCCTGGGCTGACTGCTCTCTGTGCTCCTTGCCTTATTATGATGAGCCTGCTGTCTTAAACTTATCTCATCCATGTCAGTATCATCATGTATTGCATATTCATTATTATCAAAGGGGTCTTCCTTGCTATCAGCAAGGATAACAGTCTCAGGATTTTCACAAAAGGGATAGACATTCTCATAGAAGATCACATCTCTATTATAGATAACCTTATTGTTGTCTAGATCATAAAGTTTATATCCCTTCTTGTTCTGTCCATACCCAAGCAATATGCATTTGACTGATTTGACATAAACTTATCATGTTGTTCTCTGTTTATGTGAGCAAAACATAAACACCCAAAGTTCCTCAAGATTGAATAGTATGGTTTTTCTCCATGAATTATTTCATACAGTGTCTGAAAATTGATACTAGAGAGAGGCATTCTGTTTATTAAAAATGTGGCAGTAAGGACACTTTCCCCCCAGAATTTTCTTGACAGATAGGAATGGAACATGAGAGCTCGAGCAGTTTCTAGGATGTGTCTGTGTTTTCTCTCAGCAACCCCATTCTGCTGGGGTGTGTATGGGCAAGATGTTTGATGTTTGATTCCTTTTAGCCTAAAGTATTACCCCAGCTCTAGAGGTTCCAAGTTCATGAGCATTGTCACTTCTAACACATTTTACTTTCTTATTAAACTGCCTCTCAACCATATCAATAAAGCCTATTATGAACCCAAAGCTATCTGATTTTGAGCTAATTAATTGTGTCCATGTGGCCCTACTTTTATCATCCACAATAGTAAGGAAATAAGAGAAACCGTCATGAGTGTTTGTGCTGTAGGGACCCCACAAGTCAATATGTATTAGTTCAAATATACTTTGGGTTTTTATGGAGCTAGAGGGAAAGGCTGGCCTATGACTCTTGGCTCTATTGCAGGGTTCGAAAATTAGGGTTTTCTGTGTGCTATTTACCTTTAAGAATCCTAATTTTAACATCCTCTCTTTTGACAGATGGCCAAGTCTAGTGTGCCATAACTCAGAAGAAATATGATTAGCATTAGCAATAATTCTATCTCTGCAGACAATATCACTCATAGCAGAAGTAGTTTTTCCAGCCTTGCATTTAGGAGAAATGTTCATAGAAGCAGTTTTATCTACAGTTGTTCCAGAAAAATCACTTACAGAAGTAGTTTCAGCAGGAACAAGCCCAAATTCAGAATTCACAGACACAGTTCTATTGGCAATTGTTTCAGGAACTACATTCATAGGAACAGAAACACTAGGTACATCATTCATAGGAAGAGAGTTTCTAACAGGCAGATTTTTATTCAATGCTTCTCCCACTATTACAGATTCATTTACATCATGCAGGGAGCAACCTTTCTCTGAAACAGAATCATCAGCAATTCATTAGAATATTCCTTCCCTTCTTATCAAAATACTTGTCTAGAACATATAGGCCTCTATGCACATGCCCAATCTTCAAATCTTGATTGTGATTATAAGCCTGGTAAAACAGCAGATTGAGTTGAAGCTTAAGTTAACTCTCATTTGACTAGTCAATTTGCTAACAAAAATCAAGTCAAACCTAAAACTTGGTACATAAAGCACATCTCTCAAATTCATCAAACTATTAATTCTGACATTACCAATCAAATTAACAGACTGTGGATGCCATCAGGCATCCCAACAGTGTGAGGCACATCAAGGAAAGAAACATTATTAAAAATAGCAAGATTTCCACACATGTGGTATGAAGCCCCACTGTCAATGATCCACTATATTTCATTAGATGCCAGATTATTAGATATGTTAAATATCCTATGCATGCTGTTATTTAAATTACCAAAGGATTGGGAGAAGGATGTACCTACGAACCCACAGTTTGATTCTAATGGTTGTGGTTTCTTGCTCACTACTCATGATTTGCTGATATAGTTCAAGAGACCATTCACTTGATCCGTGGTGAGAACTCCACTGAATGATCCTTCTCCCCTTCGTTCTTGTGATCAGCCGCATCATTGGCTTGGGGTTTCTTGTCCTTCCCATGAGCCAATTCGGAGGGTACCCATGTTTCTGATAACATCGTTCCTCCGTGTGCCCAGTCTTGTGACAGTGGCTGCATTGCAGATTGTTTCGCCTTGCATTTTCTCCTTGACCACGTCCGTAGGTGAAATACCCCGAACTTAAATATAGTGATTAAAACTATTCTAATCCGTATTTAAGAGCCTAGTAATGTTTAAGTAATATTGGTGAGGAAAAATAAATCCAAAAGAAATAAAGAAACGTTTAAAAAGCGAAAAACGCTAAATAAGCGTTAAATAACCATAGGAGGTATGAGACCTCAGTTAGCATATTATATGGATTCTAAAGGCTTAATAAGGCCTAAATAATATATGGGAACAACTCCCGAAGAAAATGGATCCAAATAATGTATTAAAACGCTAATAGAGCTTTAGCGCACATTTTTCGAGAAAACCCGGAAACGTGATTTATAGTGGTCAAACGAACCCGTAAAAATTGTAAATCATTAAATAACAATAATTAAGCAATAATGGAAGCTTAATAACCAATAAAATTAAAGAAACGAGAAAATTCTGGAAAACGAGCCCGGTTAGTGAATAGTACCGAAACTGGGTAAAATAACGAGCATTTCTATAAAAGACGAAAAACGCTCCAACTGGTAATAAGAGAGGGGCCGGTTTAATGGGTTAAATAACCCCTCACACACACACATGTAACTAGCTATTAAATAAGGAGAGTCAAAAGCAAAAAGTAGAAAAAGTAGAAAAGTACTTTAACCTTTTCTCTCACCTCACTCTCTCATTTCTCTTTTCTCTTTCTTCTTCCTCCCTTCCCAGCCGATTCTCTCTCCTTCTCCCCTTGTGGCTGGCGATTTTTGAAGCTCTCAACAACAACAATGGCAAACTCACTTTACCTCCATGCTCTACCTCCATGTGAGCTCCAAATGTAAAAATAATTACATATTCTTACTCCCCTCATCATCCTCTACACTTCTCTCTTTTCAAAATCCAAAAATGAGGAAGTTCATCTCCATGGGTTTTCCCCATTCAAAGAGAAAATAGCATCAATGGGTAGCTTGGAGACTCCTCTCTTCATTAAGGTAAAAAATCTTCATGTAAAACTCATGTTTTCTCCACCTCCTTTGTAACTGATTTTTACCCCTTTGTAATACTCCATTTTATCTCTCTCTTTTGAGCATCAATTCAACCTTGCAATGGTGGTGGAATCACCTTCTTGAACCAAGGGCTAAAACCCCTCTTAAAGCTTAAAAAGGTAAACCCTAGAAATTTTGTTTTAAGCATTTTAATGAACTAGCATTAATCAAAGGGTTAGTATGTTAATTGCACTTGTTTTGTGTGCATTGGGTGATGGGAATGGAGTTTGGAAACTCCATTCCCCATATGGCCGATTTGTGCAAGAAAGAGAGAAGGAGGAGAATTGGAAAAGAATGAAGGAATTATAAGCTCAAGGTAAGAGCTCCTTCTTAATGCTAAATTTTAATGCATTAGAGTAATGGGAATGGGTAAATCAATTTAAAGAACCCAAAACATTGTATTAGTGTTGTAGTTATAGAAGTTTAAGTATTTGTGAGCAAGTATATGGATTGTAGGCCTTAGAGCCAAATAAATTGTGTATGTGTATTAGTATTGTTGTTTGATGGAGTATTGATGTATTGAGATTTCTTTGACTGCTGGTAGGACCCTTGTAAGGGTGTGGCTAGATTAGGAACGAATTTGATGAGGAAGTATGTGTATGGCTAAGTAAGAAAAGTAGGTGAACTATGGCAAAATTTTGGTAGAAAATGTACATTTAAGGATGACTTGGTGAATGGGAGAACCAAGGTATGTATTGGGTTGAGTAGAGATGTTTGGTAACCATGGAATGGTAGTTGTAGTATGAGTATATACAGGTGTAAATCTGTAGCAAAGAGTGTTGAAACACAATGGAGAAACTAGGAAGAACTAGTGTGCAAGAACTAGTGAAATGAATGTTGGACTTGGGTATAGATAGTGTAGTTGCTTGTAAATGAAATTGAATGGTAAAATGAAGTTAGGACAAGATGCAAAATGCAAAGAGAAGTGTAGGAATGCACAAGTGTGCAAAGTGTGAAAATGAGAATGGAAAACTTGTAGAAATTGAGCAAGAAGTTGAGTAAGCATTGGACCATGGATTTTAGGAGTTTTAGGGAGTGATTAAGTGTGTTTAAATATGTACAAAACATGTGGAAAGATTATGGAATGATTGGAGGTGGATTAAGGGTTGATTAGGGGTTGAAAAATCCTCCTAGTAGTAGTTTTAGCAGGGTCCGGGACCTAGGATAGGCACCAAGTCCCGGACCGCACTTAAAAACACCCCAAGAGCAATTCCAGCATGCGGTCCGGGACCTAGGTCCAGGACCAAGTCCCGGACCAATAACAAAATTTAGCCGAGAGTTACTTCAGTGCATGGTCCTGGACCTTGGGTCCGGACCAAGTCCTGGACCACCCATAAAAACTTGCAAGATGTGATTTTTAGGGTTCTAAACATGGGGGATAGATTGGTAATGGTTTTAGAAGTTGTTAAGGCCTTGTTTGGTGACCTTTAAAGGCCCTAAGAATTGTAAACAAGTATGAGAAGTGATTAGGAAAGTTGTAAGTTTAAGAACATTAAGTTAAACTGAAACAATGGGATAACGGGGGTGGTAGTATGGGAGTAGTAATTATGTATGTATTGTAATGCTTAGTATTAATTGAACCATTTGGCATGTAGTCATTGGTTCGAGACTAGGACTCGAGGAACAAGTAAGGACTAAGAAAAAAGGAGACACCCGGTAAAGTAATTCCGGTAAAAGGTATGATTTCTTCATGCTCTGTATCCTAACCTGGTTACCCCGATTTGTGTGCTTATTTGATCACCTAAAATAAGATAAATGCATGAATCGGACTATATTGCACTTACTTGTGCTTGTTTATGTTGTTCTTGATATATATTGTCTTGAACACAAGTTTGTATAATTCATGAAATATATGGATGAAGATGAAGTGTGTAAGTACCTTGTAGTGTAATTGTGTATTGTATTGTACCTTGTGTGTATGTGTATGGGAGTATTGAATTGTTGTGTGGCTTGGATGCGTGACTTCTACTAATTCCTAACAACCTAACTCCTAACGTAAGTATTGAGTAAATTGGAATGAGTAGAAGTCCGATATAGTTTCAGCCACGCGTGAGGATGGGGACACAAGAGGTGGATCCGATTCCTGGTTCTTAAGCTTGTCCACGGCCCAAACCCCTTAAATGGGTAGCATCCTGGATTAGTGAACCAAGTAAATCCAGTGGTGGGACAGAGTAGTCCCCGGGCCGGAGGTCCCAACGACTTGACTTGAGTAAGTAGTAAGTAAAGTAAAGTATTATATGAGTAATGGTCTTGGCTGGTGTAAGTCATTGACCCCGAGTAAAAGAGTAATCTCCACCCGATTAACCCGGTGGACAAATGAAGCTAACAAAGTATTGGGCATGTATATGTATGTGTAAGAATTGTGTATGTATCGAGTATGCGTATTTTGAGTAATGGTAAGTATGTAATGGGTGACTTGTATTGCATTCCTTGTATGTATTGCAGTGTATGAATGTTTTCTGTGTAGTACTTTGGTATTGAGAATGAAGCATGTATGTATGTATGAAGCATGTATGTATGTATTTGTAAAATGAATTGCATGTATCGGCCAAGTGGTCGGCGTACCCTCGCTAGTACGCGGGGTATGCGGAAGTCATATGCAGCGAAAGCTGAGCCCCTAGGGGCAACGTTTTTAGTGTGCAGGTACCCGGAGCGGATACGGTCAAGGTAAGAGGACCGGTGGCTACGCTTAGATAGTTAGAAACAGAATGTAGAAGTGTACCAAGTGGTACACCCCTTGTATTAGAAAGTAAATAGTTTGTGAGGAATGGGTAGATGTTAGACTCTTAATGAGTATGTATGAAATGGAAAGATGTATTGTATTCGTATAAGGATCTTAGTAAACTCGGTATGTTATATTGTATTGTATGGCATTGCAATGGAGTATTGTATTGAATGGGAAGTTGTAGTACCCGGTTGTAATTGTAGTAAGGATTGTATTTATGTAGCACTCGGATATTCGGTCCATTAGACTGATGCTGTATGTAGTAGTAAGCCTTGTTGGTCACGTGGGTGGCTAACGGTAATGTATCACCCCCCATTGTGTAAGTATGTATCCGCTGCGTGAATCTGGAAGTACGAGGAGAGGACGGTAAAGACAGTATTAGCGGTAGTGGTGTTACAAAAATTGGTATCAGAGCGATACTTCGCTCTGATGACTGGAAATACCGAGCTTAGGAAATACCGAGTTAGGAATTAGAAGCTAGGGCTAAGGGCTGAGTGTTAGCATTACAGATATGCTAGTTAGGAACTCCGGTGTGTACCGGATACCTACAATATCAGACCCGCCCTCCTCAAACCAACTGTATAACTTGGAAAGAACGCCAGAGAGAAGGAAAGTCCTCTCAGACTCAGGAAAACCCGATATGACAGTTGTGAAGTAATCATACAAGTAAACAAGAACCTGACATACAACAGACTCCAGAATTGGAAGTCCCGAAGATGGATCTCGGGTGAACAACATACCCGCACTTAATAGCGGTAGGATGAGCACTCCAACCATGAGGAGGCTACAACTTACAACAGCAGGGGCGACGTGGCTTAGCAGGCACGAGAACCTGGTAGTCAACCAGCAGCAGGAAAAGAAGCACTAAGCGCGCAATAGAGCGGAAAAAGGAACTATAACAAAACCCGAGACACAAGTCACGAGACAATAATAGCTAAACGGTACCATCAACGGTATGCTAGCTGACTAAGGACATAGTCGGGAGTGGTTAACTCCAAAACTACAACGCCAAAAGGGCTACAAAACCTGGCCAACACAGCTCAGACAGCTACAAGAATATCACGAGATATAATCTGACAGGACTACAGGAGTAGTGCCAAACAATTTCAGGGCTCGAATAACCACAACAAACGTGTGGGGAAACCAACAAGGAAGAAACACAACCAATATCAAAAGGGAATCTCCAAGGATTGGAGAAGTACCCAGATCTACGATAGCCATGTCCAGATCACTGAGAAGCTACCTAAAGGATTGAGTATTCTAAAACATAAATCAACACTTCAAAGGAAGAGTCGACAAGACTGCCAAATACGAGTGGAAACCATGCCGTGACCGGTATAGGTTTACCCAAAAACCACCAGTACCACGCACTTGCCACGACAAGTGCAGTAATAATAGGATCATTCAGGAGGACTTTTAACACACCACAGGTACATAGTAATGTACCGTGACAACAATGAAGCAACTACAGGAATAAACATCCTAAAGCTGGATGAATGAAACCTTGGAAAGGCCTGACGGCCCGACCATTGTACGAAGGACATACCAGACAGCAAGAAGCTGGACTTGGTCAAGACCTCAAACATGGCTACGCCATGAAGAACTTCTTTTAACACCGAACCATTGTTTCAAAACCCAAAATTTTCTTTCAAAACCACAACCTTTCTTTTAAACTTTGGATTTTAAACCAAACCAATAGAATTACGGTGAGTATCATAGAATGATACAAGAGGAGTTGACAACAGAATATGTAACACCCCTACCGTTAATACACTGCTTACCGTCCAATCTCCTTACACATCAGATACACGCAGCGGATACATCCTTACATACAATGGGTGATACAATGTCGTTAGTCACCCACGTGACTAACAAGGCTACTTCTTCTACATACAGCATCGGTCTGATGGACCGGAATCCCGAGTACTACACATCTACATTTCATACTCCATTTACCAATCAAATACAACAGAACGTCATTCAATACTTTACTCCTTCATATTCCATACAATTCAATATGCTTACCGAGTTTACTAAGTTCCAAATACAAATACAATGACTCTTCCAAGTTCCTATGTACTCATTAGTGTCTACATCTACCCATTCCTCACAACTACTTACTTTCTAAGTACAAGAGTGTGCCGCCGGTCTCTTACCTTGACCACATTCGCTTCGGGTACCTGCACACTAAAAACGTTCCCCCTAGGGGGTCAGCTTTCGCTGCGCATGATAACCGCATACCCCGCGTACTAGTGAGGGTACGCCGACCACTTGGTCGAATACATGCAGTTCATTTTCATTCAAACATACATGCATACATGCTCTTGTACACAGTACAATAATACTTACGCAAGCATACATACATTCATACACTTCATTACATACAAGGAATACAATACAAGTCAACCATCCATACTTACCTTCACCGGAATGCGCATACACAATACTTACACTGTACACCATACTTGTTAGCTCCATTTGTCCACCCGGGTTAATCGGGTGGAGATTACTCTTTTACTCGATCCACAGTACTTACGCATACATACTCATACTCATACATACTTACTGATCCATACTTACTTACATACTTACTCTTACTCATGTTAAGCCGGTATGGCCTCTGGCAGGGACTACGCCGTCCCACCACCAGGCTTTACTTGGTTCACCAATCCAGGATGCTACCCATTTAAGGGTTTGGGCCGTGGACCAGTTTAAGAACCAGGAATCGGATCCAACCTCTTGTGTCTCCTCATCCTCACGTGTGGCCGAAACTATATCGGACTTCTACTCATTCCAATTTACTCACTTTCAAGTTAGGAGTTAGGTAGTTAGGAATTAGTAGAAGTCAACATCCAAGCCACATGATACAATACACATATACACATACATACGAGGTACGATACATTACACAAGTACAATACGAGGTACATACACACTTCATTCTCATTTATTCATTTCATGAATTATACAAACTATTGTTCAAGACAAATGCATCAAGAACAATATAAACAAGCACAAGTAAGTGCAAGATAATCCGATTCATGCATTTATCTTATATAGGTGATCAAATAAGCACACAAATCGGGGTAACCAGATTAGGATACAGGGCATGAAGAAATCATACCTTTCACCGTTGTACTTGTATCCCAACGTTCCTCCGGTGTTCACAATTCAAATCCTATGATATACATACAACCGGATAATTAATCTAACTATCATTAATTTAATTCGGTTACCCTTACGCTTCCTAACTCATACTTACTAAGTCATTACATTCTCATACTTACGTTTTATTTACTTACTTTTCATTGCTTAACAACGGTATACTTACGTATATATGCACATATGTATAGGTGGGTATACATATAATATATATATATATATATATATATACTAACCATACTCTTATAGTTTTTTTTTTGTAAGTTTTGACCCGACCGACCCACCCTGGGTCGGACCCATGGGTCGGTCGGCTGCAGAGACTTCGATTACAAAAAAATTCCAATCCGACCGACCCAGACAGGGTCGGTCCATTGGGTCGGTCCATTACAGAAGCAATCCACCTAACAATTTTCACTCGACCGACCCAGGCAGGGTCGGTCCCCTGGGTCGGTCGGATGCAGAAGCATTTCCGACTAAGAATTTCTACTCGACCGACCCAGTCAGGGTCGGTCCCCTGGGTCGGTCGGATGCAGAAGCTTCCGAGATTGCAAATTTTTCGGGTCGACCGACCCTGCTAGGATCGGTCCTAGGGTCGGTCCAGCCCAGTACCCATTTTAATTACTTATTTTGAATCCCAAACTCTACTCAATTCACACCCAATCTTTTCCTACTCATTTCCACATGTTTCCTACATGTTTAAACAACATTTAAATCCTCTAATTCACCTTAGTTCATCCATCAAATTTATTGCTAAATCCATCAATCCACTTACACAATTTTCCTCACTTCATTCCAGCCCTTATACCTATTTTCTTTCTTCATTGCTACAGATTTTTAAACCAACTTCTACCATCCAATACTTCCTCTACCAATGTCACTCCTAGCATCCCAAATACCTCCTCTTACCATGCCAATTCATTTCCACGCAATTGTACCATCTATACCCAAGTCCAACATTCATTTTACCAATTCCTACACACTAATTTTTCCTAACTTCCCCAAGGCATTTTTACACACTTTGCTACAGATTTTTACACTTCTTGTTTCTCATACTACAACTACCTCTTCATCACTACTAAACATATCTACCCAATCCAATATACACCTTGGTTTTCCCATTCACCGAGTCATTCTTAGATACATAATTCCTACCAAAATTTCGCCATAGTTCACCTACTTTCCTTACTTCTTCACACTCACATTTTTCATCAAATTCATTCCTAATCTAGCCACACCCATACAAGGGTCCTACCAGCACACAAAGCTATACAAACCATCACAATACATCAATACTCCATCATGCATCAATACCAATACTCATACACAATATACTTGGCTCTAAGGCCTACAATTTACTTACTAGTTCCCTAATACTCAAAACTTCATAAACTCCAATACTATACCATAGTTTAGATTCTTTTAAATTGGTTACCCATTCCCATTACTCTAATACATTAAATCTTAACCTTAGGAGAGAGCCCTTACCTTGAGCTTACAATTCCTTCATTCCTTTTCCACTTCTCCTTTTCTCTTCCTTGTACAATTCGATTTTGTGGGGAATGGAGTTGCCAAACTCCATTCCCATCACCCAAAGCATACCAAACAAGTATAATTAATATACTAACCCTTAGATTTATACTAACTCATTGAGATGTTTTAAACAAATTTCTAGGGTTTACCTTTTGAAGCTTTTAGGAGGGGTTTTAGCCCTTGGTTCAAGAAGTGTTCTCACCACCATTGGAGGGTTGAAACAAAGCTCCAAAACGAGAGGAAAAACAAGGTGAGAGAGAGAGGAAAATTGGTTATACCCAAGAGATGGAGAAAAGTGAGGTCTTTCATGGAGATTCTTACCTTGTTGGAAAGAGGAGACTCCAAGCTCCATAATGGTGTGCTTTTCTCTTCAAATGGGGAAAACCCATGGAGATGAAACTCATCCTTTTCAAATTTTGAAAAGAGGGAATGATAGAGGATGATGAGGGGAGTTCAAATATGTATTTTATTTTACATTTGGAGCTCAAATGGAGCTAGAGCTTGAGGTAGAAGGTGGAGTTGCCATGGGAGCTATTTGGAGAGCTCAAAAATCGGTTCCCACCAGAGGAGGAAGAAGAGAGGTTCAGGAGGGGGAGTCCACCGTGAGAGAGAGGGAAAGGAATTGGAGAGAGAATAGAAAAGTGAGGTGAGAGAGTATCTTTTCTACTTTTTGTACTTTTGCTTTTGCTTTTTTTTTACTTATTTGTTACTTGTGTGTGGTGAGAGAGAGAGCTGTTTATACCCATTAAAACCGGCCCCCACTGTTACACTAGCTGGAGCGTTTTTCGTCTTTTACAGAAAACGCTCGTTATTTTACACGGTTTAGGTACGGTTCACTAACTGGGCCCGTTTTCCGGAATTTCCTCGTTTAATTATTTTTATTGACTATTAAGCTCCCATAAATGCTTAATAATTATTATTTAATGACTTATAATTTTACGGGTCCGTTTGACCACTTAAAGTCACGTTTTCGGGTTTTCTCGAAAAAGTGCTCTAAAGCTCTATTAGCGTATTAATTCATTATTTGGATCCGTTTTCTTCGGGAGTTGTTCCCACATATTATTTAGGTTTTATTAAACCTTTAGAATCCATATGATACTCTAACCGAGGTCTCACACCTCCTATGGTTATTTAACGCTTATTTAGCGTTTTCTGCTTTTTAAGCGTTTATTTATTCTTTTGGATTTATTTTTCCTTACTAGTATTAATTAGGTACCATTAGGCCCTTAAATACGTATTAGGTTAATTTTAATCCCTATATTTAAGTTCGGGGTATTTCAATCTACCCCCCTTAAGAACTTTGTCCTCAAAGTTGTTCGAGGTTATGGGATTACTATACTTACTCACTCATACCCGTCTGTGCCAAAGGTTATACGTTCCTCCTCCTTACAATTCTAAAATCCATCCCTCAAGGTTCCTACATACCATACCATACCAATATACAGTGGTTACTCCAATCCGCACTACTACTGACCATCCGGTTCCTCATTACAAAGTTCATACATACATACAGTGCAAAGCTATCCCCAAAGCGATGCAATACACATGCAATCCCGCAGGCACTCCGGTCATCTCGACACAGGACTCCTCTATGTCCCACTGCCTTTGGAATAATACAACATACTACATTACTATCTTCTTCGGTACCCACTTCTAGCAGATCCTCATTCTCCATACTAAAGGAATTCTTTCACCACTACCAATTAAAAATTTTCTAAAACACACAACTTCAAATTCCAATTTATATTCATTACTTCTATCCTATGTGACTCTTGTGACCACTTAAGGGGAGCTTCAAGAATCGTTCGACCCTGATGTGATCAGCATCAGTGCTGAACTATCTTTCCACCCCAATTTGTGTTCGGTTTCCCTCGATCTGATCAGGATCAAGTTCGACTTCCCACATCAGTTTCAAACAAACAGATAGTTTGATTATTTCAATTTTCTATCTTTTTACTCTTCCTAGTCATGATTACAAATTCACACATCTCCAAAGGATGGAATTCAGTCCATCGATCATCCTCGCTCTACTTCCAAATATTTGCTTCAAGATTCAATACCTAAATACTCATTTCATCGACTGTTACTACTTCCATTCACTACTCTCCTTCATCTCACATATTCTAGCTAAGGACTACAGTACTTATGAAATTCAATTGTCCTCGATTTGCTTCCAATCACATACTTACGAATACGCTACTCATGGCCACATTCCTCTACTACTCTTAATCCATTCGTACTACTTCTTTAAGGGTTACAATACTTGTGGAGCTCCGTCCACTACTCATTACTCTTCTTTTCTAATACTCTTCCACTGGGTTACAAGATGGGTATATTCGCCCTATGGTATTTGCATGTCTAATGCTTAGTTACCACAATTTCACTATGAATGAATACGTATGTTTATATAACGTAAGTACCACTCATCGAATAAATTCTTGTTTGTGCTATGCACATTATAGTTTTATGTGTTTTATTTATAAAACTTGCATTAAGCGGTTTTCGCTCTACCCCCCTTAAAAGGGATTACGCCCACGTAATCTCCCATATGTTAATATTGAACATCGGTTTACTAAGTTCGGGCGTTTTGAAGCATTTTAGCTTCATCACGGTTCATTATCTAATGTACTTTGGTCCAAGGGTCTTAACCATACCAATGGTTCAGTCCTTGTACCAATGATTCCTATATGAGTTTATTTAACTCACAATCAATTTGGTTCTAGCCTATTAGGCTTTAAGGCGTTAATAGCCAATCTCGCATACTTACTGGGTGTATTACATTCCTTAGCTAGGGCCCACTAGCTTCTGCTGCGCGACCCTGATAACCTTAGTGTTTAATCCACTCTTTGGTTATTATAGATGTGTTACTCATCGCCTTTCTATCCCTTTATTGTGGGAATAAGGTTTACAAACAAGTGTGGTATTCTTTTACCGCCTTTGAACTCAACGAGTTTAGACTATAACCAGCTTCCTGGTAATCTATTATACATACTATCCGTACTCTCTCGATTATTCGCTATGTTCTTCCAACTTATTGTTGGCGAGGCTAAGCCACTATTTAGTTATAGTGCTTCCTCTGTTGTCAATAGCTTCTGGATTACACCAGTTCTTCTGGTTCAGTACAAGTGTTCTTTACTTGTATGACCTTGCATTGATATGCGTCGGTCCTAGTGACTTCCTTCAGTCTCCTTTCACCTTTATTCCATTAGAATTCACATCTTGTGATTGCTAGTGTGTTTTACACTCTTCGTGCTTCTTTGGCCTTAGGCCGCACGGCTTGTTGCTAAGAGTGCTTAACTGGCTTATGCCATATTCATTGGTGAAAAGAAGGGTTTACTACGGTTTACATTTTCCATATCCCTAGCCATCCCATTAGATCATTAGCTGCACAAGTGCAATACTAAAACACTCAGTCATACAGAGTGCAGAGGCGTAAACGCTTGACAGTAAGTCACTTATGTGATAGGAAGAAATATTTCTGCCTGTCATCTCGTACTTATACTCCGTGTCATTATCTGCTACTTCCTCATATCGGTCGCTTGTTGCGCACCGTATTCTTACTCATTATACAACACCGTTTTTACTGTTTCTGTTACTGTGATAGTTTCTCTTTACTCATTGCCATTGTCATTGGCACCATTCCCTTATGGTATGAATACCCTGGGGTTTCCAATGTTCGTGTGTATGGCGGTTGTCGTAGCATACCACAATATTAATATCTTCCCAATGTGGAGATGTTCTTCCATTTTAGGTTTCGTGTGTAGGTTAGCTTACCTCACATTCCATCATCATTTATGATACAACTCACCAAGTATCTTGGTTGACCGAGGATGAAGTGGCTTATCGGGTTACAAGCTCTCTTGAGCGTTGGTCATTCATGGTGTGCAATGTGCACATACATTGATTGCTCTTGACAACTATTATCTTCCCAGTGCCGAGCATCGGTTATAGGCTCCCGCTGTGTAGTTTTACTTTTGCATGTACATCACCGGGACATCCCAAGAAACTTCAAGGGTTTTCTGGTCCCGTTCTCCAATTGAGAGTATTCTATCATTGATAAATGAAAGTTCTTGTTGAGGGGTTTGTCTCCACTCATAGGTCTAATGACAAGGTTTGCTATGTTGGTGTTTACACAATGGTCCACTATATGTTTGGGTGCATATGGAGTATGCTTACTCCTTTAAGTCGTAATGGTTTGGAAATCTCATTTCCTTATTCCATCACCCCTTGGCAATATCTATTGCGTGGTTTTATTGTTATAGTAGATGGAAGCTTTTTCTAAGGGTTCACATCATCACCGCATTGGTGGTCTTCGGTTAACGAGGGGTACCTCCCTTGGGTTTCTCGTAGTGTCCAAATGTGGACTAGGCCAATTTGGCGTTATCCTGATTCTTATGCCTCCGTGTTATTGTTGCTACAGTAGGCATGCAGGGTAATTAAAGCTTGTCAACTGTATACTAGGCTGGTGCTCTAGTGACAGTGACACTGAGATGGCCATTACTCTAAGCCGCTCAGGATGTCGGGTTGAACTGATGGTCCAGTTGTTGATTTCTTGTCGTATGAGACAATATCTCTTGCAAGTCTTGTTATCAATGGTGTGGGTTCTACAACCGTTAAGGTTTACATAACATAGTTGGTTGATGGCTTTTAAGCCTTATTGTTGCAAGCTATGCTCTTTGCAAGCTGCTTATACATGTCTCCACTCCCTGTATACCCCATAGGTTGGAGGTATTACTGGGCTCCATGGTAAGTCGTGACATCACGCTTCCGTTCATAGGAGGCCCTTTAGGCATTCTGATGTCAATCAGTGCCTTTCGGTGACGGAGGGTATTCCTTGTTAAGTGGAATCCCTTCGGTATCCTAACCGAGTGTTCGTCTTAGTTCCCGTGCTCTTATCATGACGCTTTGTTCATCTATTGTTAACTCAGACACCCTTAAAGGATCGCTCCTGGGTGTTGTTAGGTTAAGCCGTTACATCCGGCTAATGTTCATGATATGTCGTGTCTACTATACCGCCTTGTGGTATTGTATTAGAGCTATCTCCTTTAGGGTTATCACGTCTCCCGTTCTTGGGTAGACTGTTTATACTTGTTCCTAGTGCTTAAGACTAGGTTTAGTATCCCCTTCAATGATGGAGTATACTTGTGGTACTCCTGGGGTTGCTCTTGGGAACTCCGCCCCGTTTATTGAGCGTTGTTAGGTTCGCGTTAGGCATTCGCCTTACTGTGTTTAGGCTGGGTATTCCATCCAGCTGTCAGGTAGTTGCTTGGGTTATTTGAGACATATCCAATGTCTATACTTACTAGTATGTGCTCTTTGCACTTCTAGTTCCTATTCCTCATCTTCAGATGGATTCTTTGAGTTCCTTGATACTTGATCGTCTGAGGTGTCCAGCTGTTCTGGTTTGAACTCACTCATGGTCCGTAGGACGGAGTCGACTACTTCCCGTGTGTCGCACACTACATGTATACATACGTGGGGTACCATGTTGATATGTTACCACTTACCCAACTATATGTCAGGCCTGCAAGCTCCTTCGGAGTACGGTTGTCCCATATCCTGTAATTGGGTACACTCGTAGTGTTCGTCACACGCCTAGGTGAAGTATCTATTGTCAACTCCTCTTGTATCATTCCATGATACTCACCGTAATTCTGTTGGTTTGGTTTTAAAATCCAAGGTTTTAAAGAAAGTTGTGGTTTGAAAGAAGAGTTTGGTTTTGAAAACAATGGTTCAGTGTTAAAAAATCTCTCATGGCATAGCCATGCTTGAGGTCTTGACCAAGTCTAGCTTCTCGCTGACTGGTATGTACTAGGTACAGTGGTTGGATCGTTAAGCCCTCCCAAGGTTCCATACGTCTGGTTGTTAGGATATGTGATCCTGTAGTTGCTTCCTTGCAGCCACGGTACATTACTATGTACCTGTGGTTGTTAGAGTTCCTTTACATATTTCTGTACTTACTGCACTTGCCGTGGCAAGTGCGTGGTACTGGTGGTTTTTGGGTAATCCTATACCGATCGGTATGGTGTCCACTCGTTTTGATGGTCTTGTTCATTCTTCCCTCGATCTTGTTGATCCATGATTGGGATACTCAATATTTTAGATAGCTTCTTGGTGGTCTAGACATGGCTGTCGTGGATCTGGGTTACTGAAGAGGGAAAGTACGAGAATAAGAAAGGTAGAACATCCGGTCCTATGTGACTAGAAGGAACAGCTTAGAACAGGGAATGTCGCCGGGTCGGAGAATGTTCCGGCCGGATGAGTAAATTAAATATCCTGCTTATATGTAACGCCAGCCTGGCAATTAAAAGGAAGTACAGGCTGGCAACTCTCAATCTGGCAGTGTAAACACTATAAATAGGGGTCCAGTCCCACGGTAAAAGATACGTTTTTCACACTCGAAAATATACACTGTTTGCACTGCCTTTACGATTCTCTCTCAAAAAGCTCAGTTGCGAAGTAGAAAGGTAACTCGATAAAGGGTAAAATCTAGTAGCAGAATAAGAATCAGATTAGAGATTGGATAGGAGGTTAGGGAATTAGGAACTTACTATTTCATTTTGGCGCCGTCTGTGGGAATCGAATGGCTCAAGATCTTTTCTTAGCAACCACGAGTCCACCGGAGGTAGTCTGATTTTGAACAAAACAACGAAACTTTGAAACTTTGAGGTTGTGTCTTTTGCAGGTGTAAGCGAAGGAGATACGCGAGCAAAGATGGCTCCAAGAAAAAAGACACCCCGACCAGAAGGCGAGATCAACAATGTGGAAGCAAACGGAGTGGAAGCCAAAGATGTGGTCTCCAAGCAAGCGTTAGAAGAGATGTTGAAAAGCTTAGTCAGAACCATTGACGAGAGAATAGTGGAGGGGAATGAAGTCTTGCAGCAGGAGCTGATGCAGCGAGATGAGGAATACCAGAAGAAATGGGAGGACATGACTGAGGCGCTTGAATCGCTCAAGAAACGGCTCCGAAGCGAGCAACAGCCGGAAGAAAGAGCAGCTAGAGAAAACTCTGATCGTCAGCGATGAAACTGAGGAAGATGATTTCGATCGACATGACTCTTTACCCCTTCTCTGAGAAAATCAGGAAGGCAAAGCTTCCTCCCCACTTTGTCGCGCCTGCAGTGGAAAAGTATGATGGAACCGGGGATCCTGCTCTTCACGTTCAGAAATTTATGTTCGCAATGAACACGCAAGGGATAAGTTCGCTCGCCCTCTGCAATCTGTTTTCGGGAACATTATCTAAAAGAGCGCTCGTTTGGATCTCAACAAGGCCCCCGCAGTCGATCTCAAGTTTTAAGCAACTAACTGAGGAGTTCCAGCAGTACTTTGCTGCAAGCAAGAAAATCAAGAAGGAAACGATAGAACTAATGGATCTCAAACAGAGGAAGGGGAGACGGTGAAGAGTTCAGTGAAAGTTTCATAAGCAGGTAGCCGAAATCGATGACATTGATGAGAAGATTCTAATCAAGGTTTCGGAAACGGGCTGGCACAGCCCAGGCTTGCCGGAAAATCGCGACAAAAGCCCCAAAACCCATGGAGAGCTGGCCGAAATGATTCATGAATTTCTAAAGTCAGAAGTGGCGGAAAATAAGGCCAGAGATTTGGCAAATAGCTTCAAAACGATCAACGACAAGAAGGGAGGACCGAATGGGAATGGCTCTTCTTCGGCAACGCTTCAGGAAGTTCATCCGGGGGAGGCTCAAGATACAAGCCTTACTACAAAGCTCCATCCCAGGCACCTCAGTATCAGAACGCCCGGGTTGCCGTTCAGATTGATCCAGGCAGGTATGCGGCGGCGGTTAAAGAGGGATATCTGCCTCCAGCAAAAAGCCTTACCCAGGGGAGATTCCGGTAGCCTTCTGTGAATATCATGGCTGCAAAAGCCATAGAACTGCAAATTGCGCCACTCTGGCCAAAGAAGAATTGAGATCATCGAAGAAGACAAGAAGAGCAAGGGAAAACAGGTGGTAGGCCAGCAGAAGCAATATGGCAGGCAAAATCAGTCCACCTCTCGAAATCACCAGCAAGAAGAGATCCACCCTGAGCTGAATCACGGCAAAACAGTCGGTATGATCTCAGGTTTGTAAGAAGGAGGAGAAGTTTTTGTTTCTCTGGTATTAGGTAGGCCCTGCCATGATTATAAAAAAGGCGAGGGCTGTGTAATGGACTTTTTTCTCTTCTTTTCAGAAAAAAAAACATGTTGTAAAAATCTACCGGAATCTTCCGGTAAGTCTTTTCCGGAAAAAATAAAAAGCCTAATAACCTTTTTCTCTTAAGCAAATTCTCAGGTCTCTTTTCAGAGGTAGGACCGTTGACCCCAAACGAAAGAAAAAGACATATTCATGCGGTACATCAAGAACTACCGGAAAAGAAAAATCGCCAAGCGAGAAAACCTTCCCCAGATTTTCTTTACAGACGAAGATGAAGAAGGGGTGTTATACCCTCACAATGATCCGCTGGTCATTCGGGCGCAAGTGAATGACAGGATGATGGAAGGAATCCTGATAGATAGCGGGGCTGGAGCGAATGTCATATCTGCTGAGGCAGTAAAAAGGTTGGAAATCCCAGAAAGTAAGATTAAGCCGTATTCGGCGGTTCTTGGAGGCTTTGTTGGGGGCGTTTCTACCAAGTCTTCGGGGAGCATAGACTTCACCATAACATTAGGATTGGGAGACGAACGAAGAACTGAAAAGCTCACAGCCTTCATTGTACCAGGACTTTCCGGGTACAATATGTATCTCGGCCGGCCAGGGATTAATGCTTTCAAAGCAATTTGCAGCACTCACCACCTGAAGATGAAGTATCTAACCAGGGCTGGAAAGGTGGTAACCATAAAGGGAGTCAAAGATGGCTCGAGTGTGTGAGGTCCGCATCATGGAGGGAATGCCGGAAGAAGAGATGGTCAAAACGGTGGGGTCGGAAAAGGAATTCAAGGGAAAGCTTCCTTTCCGCCGGAGCCGGATCAAAGAACAGAAGACTGTGGAACCTCTAAGGAACCACCAAGAGAGGTACACTTAAGAACTGACCCTTCTAAATTTTTTAAAATAGGAAATGCGTTCGGCAGTGGAGAACAAACTCACCTAATGAGATTCCTGGAAAAAAAGGACAACTTTCGCCTGGAGTACGGACGAAATGCCAGGAGTAGACCCAAGCGTTATCCAGCATGACCTACGAGTGGATCCAAAGCACCCAGCCATCCGGCAAGGAGAAGGATAATAGGAGAGGAAAGAGCCTTGCGGCACGTGCTGAGGTGCAAAAACTGCTCAAAGCCGGATTCATCAGAGAGGTGTCCTATCCCAAGTGGCTGGCCAATGTCGTGATGGTTAAAAAATCAAATGGCAAATGGAGAATGTGTGTGGACTTCACAGATCTGAATAAAGCATGTCCTAAAGACTTTTATCCATTACCATCAATAGATAGATTGGTTGCTTCAACGGCTCAAAGTTCTGTCTTAAGTTTTTTGGATGCGTTTTCAGGATATAATCAAATAAGAATGAATGAAGAGGATTCAGAAAAAACATCTTTTATTACCTCGGCCGGAACCTTTTGCTATAAGGTGATGCCTTTCGGATTAAAAAATGCGGGTGCAACCTTCCAAAGAATGATAGACAAAGTGTTCAGGCAACAGTTGGCCCGGAATGTAGAAGCATATGTCGATGATATCGTGGTAAGAAGTAATTCCTGGGCGCAGCACATGGAAGATCTAAGAGAACCTTTGACACCCTGGACAGGTTCCAGATCAAGCTGAATCCGGAAAATGTGTATTTGGAGTTACAAAGGGGAAGTTTCTTAGGCTTCATCGTTGGGCAAAGAGGGATTGAAGTAGATCCTGAAAA
This sequence comes from Limonium bicolor, assembly GCA_023374045.1. Taxonomy (NCBI): domain Eukaryota; kingdom Viridiplantae; phylum Streptophyta; class Magnoliopsida; order Caryophyllales; family Plumbaginaceae; genus Limonium; species Limonium bicolor. The sequence goes on from JAIOTZ010000311.1 coordinate 54,707, forward strand.
ACCCAGGCAATCCTCGATCTATCGCCACCAAAGAACATTAAAGATGTGCAAGCATTGAACGGAAGGCTCACAGCTTTAGCCAGATTCTGTTCAAAACTCCAAGAAAAGTCAATACCTTTTTTCAGTACTCTACGGAAGAACAAGAGATTCCAGTGGAATCAAGAATGTGTAGATGCCTTTGAAAAGATCAAGGAGATGCTCAAAGAACTGCCAAAACTAGGTGTTCCGGCACCTGGTCAGGACTTGTATCTCTACCTGTCTGCCACGGATTGGGCGGTAGCGGCTGTGTTAATAATGGAGGAGGAGAAAAAAGAGATACCAGTATATTACACCGGAAAAATCCTAACTCCGGCAGAAAGCCGTTACACCAACATCGAAAAAATATTGTTTGCATTAGTCGTTGCATCTCGAAAGCTTCGACCTTATTTTCAGTCGCACCGAGTATTCGTTAGAACGAATTGGCCACTGAAACAGATAGCAAACAATCCAAATGCATCCGGCGAATGTCAGTTGGACTGTCGAACTCACACAGTACGAAATCCACTTCCTTCCTCGAACAGCCATAAAGGCGCAGGCCTTGGCGGACTTTATACCGAAACAACCTTTGCCAAGAACAAAGAGAATCAACCAACCATACACAATCTTAGTCGATGGAGCTCGATGTAAGACGGGAGCAGGAGCCGGATATTGTCCAAACGCGGATGGAAGAACCCTTAACTTTGCGTTCCGGCTAGAGTTTGAAGTGACAATAATGAAGCAGAGTATGAAGCCCTCATACAGGGTTTGGAGGTCGCCACTGCCTTAGGGGCAACAGGTGAGTTGGAAATATACTCAGATTCAATGTTGGTGGCGCGACAAAACGATAACATTTACGAGGTCAAGGAGGAAAAGCTTGAGAAATACTTGGCCAAAGTCCAAGAGACGAAGGCAAATTTTCAGAGATGTGAATTAAGACATCTTCCCCGAGCAGAGAAAATAGAAGCCGATGCATTGGCTAAGTTGGCCAGTATGGCCGAAAGAATGCCCAGCAAAGTCTGGATGGAAATAAAGGCAAACTCAAGTTTGGAGGAGATCCAGGTATGCACTATTGAATCAGACACAATAGCCAAGTCTTGGATGGCACCCATTGTTGAGTACATACAAAGCGGAAACTTGCCACAAGATGAGAAAGAAGCGGCACGAACAAAACGAAAGGCTGCATCTTTCTTTTTAGAGCAGGGGCAACTCTACAAAAGATCATTCGCAAGACCAGCACTTCAGTGCGTTACCGTGGAAGAGGGAGCAAGGCTCATAGAGGAACTGCATGAGGGAACCTGTGGGAACCACCAAGGGGAAAGGGCAGTAGTTCACAAAATCCTGAGGCTGGGATACTATTGGCCGAGAATGACGGAACATTCGAAAGAATACATACAAAAGTGCATTAAATGTCAGGAACACGGCCACAAAATACACAGTCCTCCATCCACATTGAAAACCATACTGTCCCCAATCCCATTCGCCATGTGGGGATTGGATATCGTTGGACCTTTCCCGGAAGCATCTCCCGGAAGATATAGATTCATTTATGTGGCCATTGACTACTTCACCAAATGGGTGGAAGCCATGCCAACGGTATCCATTACCGCAAGGAAGTCACAGGATTTCATCTGGAAGTATGTGGTTTGCAGGTTTGGGATCCCGAAGGTAATAATAACAGACAATGGAGCTCAGTTCAACTGTAACAGCTTCCGGGCATTCTGTGAAGAATGGAAAATTGACCTAAGATTCGCATCGGTCGCCCACCCGCAAGCAAACGGCCAGGTAGAAAATGCGAATGGACAAATTGTCAAGCTATAAAAAGGAAATTGGACAACAAAAAAGGGAGATGGGCGGAATTGCTACCTCAGGTTCTCTGGTCTTACAGAACAACCGAAAAGGGACCAACAGGGAGAAACTCCATACAGGTTGACCTACGGTCTGGAAGCAATTGTTCCGGCTGAGATTATAGTCCCATCAGTTAGATGGAAATCCTTTGATGAAGAAAGCAACAGTGAAGGAATGAAGGACAGCCTTGACCTGCTTGAAGAAACCAGGACTATGGCCAAGCCAGGATGGAAAGGGATAAAGCAAGGGTAGAAAGATATTTTAACCGAAGAACAAGGGAAAGAGGTTTCGCTCCGGGTGAACTGGTCCTTCGGGAGATAAAGCAGCCAAAGAAGTTAGAGCCCCAATGGGAAGGACCATTTATAGTACAACGGCGAATAGGGCAAGCTTCATATCGCCTGAAAAATAGTGAAGGATACGAATTGCCTCACTCCTGGCATGCTGAATGCCTTAAAAAGTTTTATGTGTAAAAACATTTCTTACAAAAGCAATAAAATGAGGTATTCTTTGGAAACAAAGTTTTTTGAAATATACCATCCGGCCAGCGTGCCTACAGGCTATCATGCCTTGAAATGTACCATCCGGCCAGCGTGCCTACAGGCTATCATGCCTTGAAATGTAAATCCGACCAGCGTGCCTACAGGCTATCATGCCTTGAAATGTATCATCCGGCCAGCGTGCCTACAGGCTATCATGCCTTGAAATGTACCATCCGGCCAGCGTGCCTACAGGCTATCATGCCTTGAAATGTACCATCCGGACAGCGTGCCTACAGGCTATCATGCTTGAAATGTACCATCCGGCCAGCGTGCCTACAGGCTATCATGCCTTGAAATGTACCATCCGGCCAGCATGCCTACAGGCTATCATGCCTTGAAATGTAACATCCGGCCAGCGTGCCTACAGGCTATCATGCCTTGAAATGTACCATCCGGCCAGCGTGCCTACAGGCTATCATGCCTTGAAATGTACCATCCGGCCAGCGTGCCTACAGGCTATCATGCCTTGAAATGTAACATCCGCCAGCGTGCCTACAGGCTATCATGCCTTGAAATGTACCATCCGGCAGCGTGCCTACAGGCTATCATGCCTTGAAATGTACCATCCGGCCAGCGTGCCTACAGGCTATCATGCCTTGAAATGTACCATCCGGTCAGCGTGCCTACAGGCTATCATGCCTGAAATGTACCATCCGGCCAGCGTGCCTACAGGCTATCATGCCTTGAAATGTACCATCCGGCCAGCGTGCCTACAGGCTATCATGCCTTGAAATGTACCATCCGGCCAGCGTGCCTACAGGCTATCATGCCTTGAAATGTACCATCCGGCCAGCGTGCTACAGGCTATCATGCCTTGAAATGTACCATCCGGCCAGCGTGCCTACAGGCTATCAGCCTTGAAATGTACCATCCGGCCAGCGTGCCTACAGGCTATCATGCCTTGAAATGTACCATCCGGCCAGCGTGCCTATAGGCTATCATGCCTTGAAATGTACCATCCGGTCAGCGTGCCTACAGGCTATCACGCCTTGAAATGTAACATCCGGCCAGCGTGCCTAGAATATCTAAAAATTTACTTAAAAGATTTGAACAAAGGTGTAAAAACCATCCATGAAAATAAAGGGGGATTTATAAAGCATTTGGAAATCCGGTCGCTCCGGATAAGGCCAAATGAGAAGTATAAGCTAATTCGCAGGAAGATTACTTAAAGCAATTAAGAATAACAAAGGAAGTGTTGAGGGCAAAACACTAAAACATTACTAGAAACAGTAATCCAAAAAAAACGACTATACAAGATCCCTATACTAAAGAAATCGCTATCTGAAAGCATCTATTCTTTAGCAGGCTCCTTTGCAGCAGGCCTTCCGACCGGATTGGACGCGCTCTCTGCAGAGTTAGATTTTCCAACGGCTTGACAAGCGCCGGCGGCCCCCTGGCGCATACCGCTATCGGGAGGAAGAAAAAGAAGCTTGATCAGGGCCAAAGACTGTCTCACCAGGAAGACGACCGAACTTTTCAAAAAAAAAGTAATTCTAGTCTCTTCAGCCGGCAACATTCTCAAACTCCAGCTCACTGTACAGATCGTCATCTAGTACTTCCCCCCGCTTCAGAAAGTACTTGGAGATCGTTTGGCGACAAATGTTGGCAATCTTCCGGCTCTAAGAGCCGAAAGCCTTTTTTAGGTGGGCAATGATAGTTCCTTGCTTCTTCAACTCCTCTTGGGTCCGGCGGGCGTAGGCTGTATGCTTGGCAACGTCCTCCTCAAGCTGTAAAACTTGGGCGCGGTAGAGATCGCGGTCAGAACCCGCGGCAGAAAGTTCCTCATTCAGTGTCAACACGGTCGCTAAGCTTCTCCACATGCCTTAAAAGATTTTCAGAATCTGTTTTGTAGCAGAAAAAAGAGCAGGATCGGTAAGAATAAAGTATAAAGACAAAAAAGCAGTAAAGAAATCGATAAGACTCACCCTTAGTCGGGACCTTAGTACTCTCGGGTCGGGGGAGGGCCATAGCCTCCTCCAAAGCTTTCACCTTTTCTTCCAGAGAGGCTTTCTCGGCCGCAAGGGCAGCTTTACCGGCAGAAAGAGTCGTGTTTTCTTCTATCAAGAACTATTTTTCTTGGTCAAAGGCGGCCTGGGTTTGCTCATCAGAGCATTCTTTTCCTCGGTCAGTTCGGTAAGCTCTTGAATAAGTTTGGCTTTGTCCTCCACTAAAGCCTCACTCTGCCAGCCAAAGCCTTTTTGTCCACCTCAAGGGACGCAACTTCTTTCTCAAGGGCAGCATTCAGGCCCGCAAGGGAAACCTTATCAGAAGTAAGAGAATCCACGTCCCTTTTATGAGTGGCTTGTACCTGCCGCACAAAACTTCTAAGTCAGACAAAGCATGCTCTGATATCAAGACATCCTTTTCGCCAGAAGGTTTGCGGCATACCTGCTTCAAGATGTTCTCTGTGTGGAGGTTCTGGTTTCTCAGAGCGAACATTTCTTCCCGCAGGTTCTTCAACTTCAACTCATACTCATCTCGAAGGCGAACAGACTCATGGCGAGATGACCGCAACTCCTTATTTAGAGTATCTGTCCTATCTTTCACCTTGCGGTCAATCTCATAGTTTATGTGATCCATGTAAGAATCATGATTGGAACGAGTCTGCTTCAACTCGGCCTCGATATTGTCAGCACGACTTTTTTCATGTTGCAGGTAAAGTTGAAGGTCCCGAGTCTGGACTTCGGCACTTTGGGCCATCGACATAATCTAAAAAAAAACGAAGCACAAAAGGCTCAAGGAATATCAAGAAGATATGGGAGAATGGGAGGAAGACGGTACTTACTCGGAAAATGCTTTGCCACATCAGGTTGAAGACACCCCGAGGGAATGGAATGACGCATGATAGCATCGGCTGCTCCAACCCCGGCCCTCAGTTTTTCCTTAGTAGCAGTAGTAACAATGGATGGAGGAGTGAAGATCCCGTCCGGATGGTCAGACAGTCTTATCGCTTCCTTCCAGGCGTCGGAGTATCGAGCCGCATCAAAGGGGATCTTACGTAAAGGTTGCCCAAGATGGTAGAACCACCCTCCTTCTGGAAGGACCGGTGAACCCCCCCCCCCCAGAGCAGGAGGAGGTGGAGAGGAGGAGGAAGCAGCAATGTCCTCCCTTTGAGCAGCAACGTCCTCCCTTTGAGCAGCAACGTCCTCCCTTTGCCTATCTTCCTCTGTTTACTTCGGAGCTCTGGATTCTCGGGCACAGGTCGGTATTCTTTCACCCCTTCGGGTGCTGGTTCGCTAACTCCAGGAATATCATGTGGGACAGAGGTGTCAAGAGTCTCGCGGTCCCGTTCAGTCTCAGAAACCTCTGATAAAACAGCCTTCGGCTTGGATACAGTTTTCTTCTGAAATCTTTGAGTGCCGGGAGCCGGGACAGCGGATGTAGGGGGGCCGGACCGCAGGCAACCTCATTATCAGTAACGGTTATGGGTGCGCCTTGAGAGCCTAAGAAAAGGAAGGGTCAACAGAGAATATACAGAAACGGAAGGGCAAAAGTTTCCTTCAAGTAAAAAGAGCAATACGTAGGTTAGTATCTTCCAAGACAGCACCGTAGGCCGGATCGGAAGAAAAATATCCTGCCAAGTCAGGAAACAGTTCACAAATAGGGGTTGGGTGACCAGACCCCTGCCCTGGACGAGAGACAGGCCCCTGGCCTGAATCAGGGGTAGGAGGGAGAGGAGAGAGACGCGCGGCCTAGAACCTGGGCTCGCGTACCAAATACCTGGCAAATCACCGCTCGATCGGGCTGGAGACCCAGCGATTCTCTTTTTCTGGCCGGGATGATCCTTGTCATTATCACCTCTTTGCCTCTTCTTGGAAGAGGTGGCATCCCCGAGAAGCTTTGTGGCCGCATCAATAGCCGCATCAACAGACGCATGGTAGTCGACTTGCTCATCCCCGACTTGAAACTGACGAAGTTCCAGCTATTGAAAGGCCCCACCTTATCTCCTCTAGAAAGAAGTCTGCCGGAACGATATGAGTGTAAGAAAACGGTATACGGTAAAAGGTAAAATTTAAGTAAGATTGACTAAATAGGACTTACTGTGATATTTCTTCAACGAGTACAGGCGCGCCGGAGTAAAAAATCCGGAGACCGTAGGCTGTTTTCTGCTTACCAACTTCAGGATCTTTGAGATAGGCATTTCTTGCACCGGGGAAGGAGGACAGCTAAATTGGCCTTTCGGGATCGCGGGACAGTAGGGAACTCCCAAAAATCGGCCTGGTGGAGGGACAATAACAAACCATCGGGAGTTCCACCCGGAAGACGCTTTCTTGTAATCAAAGAGAGAATAGCCAGCCTTCGCCTTGATAGTCAGGCTGTCAGGATCGTCCCTTGTGGAGTAGTAAAAGTGGGCGAACTCGGTCGCTTCCACCCGAATTTTGTTCTCCTCGCAAAGGAGAACATAGGCGTGGAGAAAGGAAATTGCCTTCGGGTGTAGATGGGCAAGCACACAGCAACGCCGAATCAGGAAACCCAGAACGAATGGGTGAGGAGGCACAGTCAGGCCGCGCGAGAGAAGAAATCCGCATAAACGGCATACCCAAGTCCAAAGTTATCATAGGGATGGGAGTCGGAAGAAGGAAGATATATGCAAGTGCCCAGTGGGACTTCGACGTCTTTTAAACAGGAGAGAAGGGAGGGGATGTCCAGGGAGGATGGAGAAGGCTCCCGATTAGCAGAAAAAGCGCGGTAGATTCCAGAAAAGTTGGGCGAAACCCTTGGGGCGAGAAAGTACCTTGAATCGCCTCTTTGGCAGGGACGAAATTCACGGCTGCCTTATTCTTCTTCGAGCTAGACGAGGCCATCAAGAAAACGAAAGGCAAAGACGAGGCGAAACAGAGGAAAGATTCGAAAACAGGACGCAGGGGAAGAGGCGAGAGAGTCTGGGCAAACGAAGAGAGAGGGTATCTCAAGAAGTTCGAAACTAAAGCTTTGAGGGAAAGCGGTTCCCGCCCAGTTAATGAAAAGTAAAAGGAGACTCTGCACCTTCCTGGAAATAGAACGCTGACACAAAACGACTGCAAACTCTGCATCGAAAAGGCGCAGGCACGGGCTAAGCACGGGCAGGAGCATAATGCGAAAAGAAAGTTTCTTTCTTTTTTTTAAAAAAAAAAAAGAAAAGAGAACTTGTGGGACTAGGGGGAGCCAGTGGCCGGAAGAACAAAGGCCTCAGCCGGAAAAGCGAAGGCCTCAGCCAGAAGAGCGAAAGGCCATAACGTCAAAAAATGAACAAAACAAACAAGGGGATACGCTAAAAAGTTCTACTTTTACGTTTAAAAAAAGATCAAAAGTAGAACTTGTGGGACTGATGAAGAGGGAAAAGTACGAGAATAAGGAAAGGTAGAACATCCGGTCCTATGTGACTAGAAGGAACAGCTTAGAACAGGGAATGTCGCCGGGTCGGAGAATGTTCCGGCCGGATGAGTAAATTTAATATCTTGCTTAAATGTAAACGCCAGCCTGGCAATTAAAAAGAAGTACAGGCTGGCAACTCTCAATCTAGCAGTGTAAACACTATAAATAGGGGTTCAGCCCCACGGTAAAAGATACGTTTTTCACACTCGAAAATATACACTGTTGCACTGCCTTTACGATTCCCTCTCTCAAAAAGCTCAGCTGCGAAGTAGAAAGGTAACTCGATAAGGGGTAAAAGGTCTAGTAGCAGAATGGGAATCAGATTAGAGATTAGGATAGGAGGTTAGGGAATTAGGAACTTACTATTTCAATCTTGAATGATATTCATTGATCACAATTAAACTATCTTTTATTTCCATGATATGTCACCGACATGTGAGCAACACCTATTATATTGCAGATATGTCATTTTCACAAAGTGAGATTAGGCTAGATATAGTTTGGCGGTTAGAAACGGGAAAATCGCCAAACGATCGATGACAGACTATCACGACCACTGCCCGTTATGAATAGTACCGTTAGGACATGTCAGCGAGCGGACGAGGAGAGGTCGCTGACCATTACTCGATATCTATAAAAGGGCGACGAGAGTTCCTCTCTTATCACACTATTCCCCTCACTCTCTCTAATCTCTCTAAGCACTCAGAACATTTTCTCTTCTCTCTTACAAACAAACTCGTGAGATCAGTGCAAAGAACCTCGCCTCACAGCAACTCTAAAGATCTCTATAGCAAAAGGCTCACAAGAAACTCCAGAAATCCTTCGACTAACAATGGCACCAAAATCCTCTCTCCGTAAAGCTGCACTTAGAGAATCTTCCTCAGGACAAGTGGTTGACATGAGATCGACAGAAGCTCACAGAGAATCGCCACCCCTCGCCTTTCCAAAGACCTAGAAGATCAACTTGTGCATAGGGTAACTAACGAAGGTGAATTTCTACAGGAAGAGGTACACTATTTAAACCACTATTTCCCAAGCTCCATCATCTTATTCAAACTGAAATACTTAAGCCGAAAATACTCCAAATTCCTACCTCTACAGAAAAACCAAAAATGTCATCTCAAAAGCCTTCACCAAAGATCACCACCAAACAATCCAAAGATAAAAATCCTAAGAGCCTTTCTACTGCCACAACGAGTCACATCTCTCGTGTGACTCGTGCCTCTCAACGTGTCAAAGATCAAACAAAAGCACCTATTCCACACCAGAGAAGGCAACCCGAAGATTACACTTCAGCGATGAAGAAGAAGCCACTCCTTCAGCTGTCGCACTAGTTGTCATCCAGCAGCTGGTGTAGAAGATGAAGCTCAAAGTGACGAAAAGTCACTAGAAGAGGTCTTGCCAACTAGAAAATACACAGGAAGAAGGTGTGACGGCACCAGATTCTGAAGAAGAAACTGGTATCATCCCCAGACAATAATACCTATCGACAACAGGTCGTCCACGCCTCAGCAATAGTCTCAAGAAAAGGGAAGCGACACAGAGTCGATGTCCCCAGTCATCTATACGCTGCAGGAGCGCGAGCATCTAAAAAAGGGGAAAGGCAAGGA